>JARHVA010000612.1:3500000-3775000 GCA_037957365.1 Torreya grandis | reverse complement strand
TGTATAATTTGTCTACCCAAATATTTTATATGTTATTCATTGAGGATTTTGTAAGAGGATACAAGGAAATGCATTTGGTTTTTAAACCATTAGAAATGGTCATATCTCTTAACTTTCAATCAATCAATGCTACAAAAATAGATAACCATGGTCTTCATAGGATTAGAGGATATCTCAAATTCCTTGTTTTAGGTTGAAGCACCATAATATCAACCAGATATTCCCAAGACTCAATAAGTAATAAAACATTTTCTATGGTTCCTTCTGGTTTGGTTACAGATTGGTCTACCATTTGGAGAATGGTAGATGTAGGTTTCATTTATATGAGGGATAGTGTTTTAAGAGTGTCATTATTCATGACATTAATTTCTACCACAATTCTACTAGAATGTTAGGAATTTCCTTTTCTCCTATTGTAACTGTGATGATTGGACTGCCTGGGTCTGCATATTTGGGTATTAACAATTTTTATGCTAACAAATCAGTAATTTTACCATGATCATGTATGGTTCTTGGATATTATTTTTTCCTTCAAGGTGTTTTGACACACAAATTCTTGATGACTCTATTTAGTTTAGGAATGTGCCTAATAGCTTATAATAGTGGTACCTTAATGTTAATTTTTTGCAATTCATAGATCAAATCTGATTCATGTTTGATTTCAATCTTTTAGGAAAATGGGTTGTTGGTGTATTTATATTTTCCTTGGATTTTTTAGGACCTTCATTAGTTTTGGCTTCCTTACTATTTAGTTCAAGAAATTGTGTTTTATCTTTTTCATCAGGTATCTCTGAAATGAGAATTGGAGGCTCTCTTATAGTTTTCCCTTATCTTAATTGTATATCAGAACAATCAATAGCTCCTATGTTTATAGTTTCTCCTTGGTCATTGACATAAATATGTGCTTGTGGTTTATTATTTGTATTTACTATTAGTTGTATAGTTAGTGGGGGTTGATTAACTTATTTTGGCTATTGAATGATATGGGGTGGTATTATGGTTTGCTACTGAGGTTGCCTTCTTGGCTAATTATATTGTTAATGAGGGGTCCATTGTGGATTAACTTATGGATGAGGTTGTTGTTGTGGTACCCATGGTTGTTGTTGAGGTACCCATGGCTATTGTGGTAACATCCATGGTTGAGGGGATACCCAATCTTATCTAGGCTGGTGGCATTTGATTTTCACCCCACATTGGTAGAGGTGTTGGAACATTCCATGGAGATATCCATAGATTAGATAAATTTATTGCAGAAAACTATCCTTGATTCTAATTTTGTGAAGAAAATTTTGTCTTTGAGCATAATTTACTTCTTTAATAAATTGACCATTTACTTTTATCTAATTTTTTAGAGTAGGTAGAAGAGTACAATGGTTTGTGTCATGGTTTATTCCCTCATAAATTTCATAAGAAGAAATATTTGTTTTATCTAAAGGAAAATACTTGAGAGCATGTTTGAATCTACACTTAGGATAGTAAATGACTAATATTACATTAGCTTTAGCTTGAAGAACATCTAATATACTATTTAGTGTGACCAAAATATCAGTTTTTAGATTAGTGAATTCTTCCATTAACTTACCCAAGTTATTAGATTTTCCCAACCTTCCTTTTCTCATTCCTAGTTTTATCCAAGAATAATTAGGATAGAGTTCTAAAATCTGATGAAAATCTAGTTTGTTTATATCTCCTCTACCCATTAAGTTTAATGCATCTCTAATGTCTTCATCTAATCCTTTAAGGAAAACAAGTTTTAGGACTTCCTCAGTAATTGGATAACTGCTTCATTTGTGTGTGAATGAAAATGTGTTTAAATAATCCTCTAAGGATTCATATTCATTTTGTTTAATTTTAAATAATTCCTCCTTTCTTTCTCTCACCTTACAATAATCTTGATATTTGTTCAAAAATTCAATTTCCATATATGCCCATGTATGGATGGATTTTCCTAGCAGACCCATGAACCATCTCATGGTTGTATCCTTTAGTGTTGATGAAAATAATTTTAGTTTCCAATTATCTGATGTGTAGTCATAAGTTTGATAGAGAACTTTAAATTCAAACAAAAACTGATTAGGATCTTCAGTGGATCTTCCCCAAAATTTGGGCAAATTTGCAAGAGATATTTTTCATGGTGGTTTAATCATTAGGATCTGCAACAATTGGAAAGGAAAAATTCATTCTTGGTTATGAAACCCATTGTTCTTATTGGTCACCCATATCTTCTTCTTTTGATGTGTCTTCAATACTAGGATTAGTTATCTAGTGAATGTTAGTATGGCTTCTTGAGGGTTGTTTAAATTCTTCAAAAATCTTTTTAGTTATGGCCCATTCAAATGCTTCTTCTAAATATTTCGCTATAAGTGGATAATATAAATGTACTCTTCCTATAGGACTTACTTGTAGCAAGGTTCTAATCCCAAATAGGATTTCAGGAGACTCTTGAAGATGTGATTCAATAGCTTGTTCTAAACTCTCAGCTAAAGATGGTGATGGATTTTCTTTTCTAAATTCTAGGGTAGGACTTTCAACTAGAGATGTTGAAGGATTTTTTGTTGTTGGTTTTGGAGGAAATTTTGAAATAATTCATCCTTTTGAATCTCTTGGTTGAAACATAAATTGATTGCTTTTTTTATGATTTTAATGTTTTTTTTGTTTTTTTATATAGATCAATAAGTTTTACCTTACTAACACCTTAAAGTCCCTAGAAATGGATCCAAAAATGATGAGTGTCATTTAACTCTTCATTTAATCAATCTTTTAGATTGATGTCTATCCAACTAGGGCCAGTGTTTAAATCTATCTACAATAAGGTTTATGATGGTAGATCTATAAGATGGTCTTGGGAGGATTTTGATGATTCTAATATAACTTTCACCAATGAAATAATTATTTTAAACTAGTTACTTCACACACTTACTGAAAGAAGAGACTACTGACTAATTCAATCCTTTGCTTGAAATTAAAGCACACTTTCACACTTACTTAAAATTGTAAATTTTTAATCTAATTCACGCTTGCTGAAATTGTAAATGTAAATCCGATTCACACTTTACTAGAAACTGTAAATGTAAATCTAATTCACACTTGCTAAAATTGTAAATGTAAATCGAATTCACACTTTGCTTACAAATGTAGATTTAACTCTTTATTCACACTTGCTATAAAAATTAAATATTATTGAAATGTAAACCCAAAATTTATTATTTTATGAATGACTTAAGATATGCAAGGATTGAAGCTACTATGATTATCTAATAATATAAATTTGATTAAAATAAATATAAATACCATACAAAAACAAGGAGATTAGGCCCTTGCTCTTCTTAGAGTCAGGAATGAAGTTTACTCAATACTAAAAATTTGAATAATTCTGCATCAACTCATGAAAGCTAGAAAATTTACAATATTCTTGGAGTTAAAAATATATCTTTCTTCATTATTTTTACTCCAGATGAAAACACACATATTTATACTCATTCCCTAGACTAAATATAGTATACTAAAAAATAGAATTACTAATCAATTTGTTGCTTCCCAAAGATAGGAGATTCAGATTGATTATAATCCTAGAGAATCCAACTATTATCATAAAATAGCTATACTATCCATATAATAGTTTTAAGGTCTAAATATATACAAAATATATAAATATTGAATCCTTCAAAATAGGAGGCAAACATTTCATTAATGTGATTCCAACTGGAATGATTATCCTTTACTACTAATCCTTCTACCAAATTTCTAACATCTTAGGCTTCAGACCTACAAAGTTCATAGGAATGGACCTACAGAGTTTATAGATATGGATATATAGAGTCCATAGGAATGGACCTATAGAGTCCATAGATATTAGTTCTTTAGTATTACCCAAGGCTATAATTCTATAGGGTATGTAGATAAAGACTAGTTGAGTTTGTAAATATCAGCTGAGTAGGTCTATAGCTTAGGAAAACTAGAATTAAAACTTGAGCTTCTTTATTATGCTACATTTACCATATTTTTTGTACATTCTTAAAAAATATAACACTAAAACAAACTATTTGTTATGAATAAATGACAAGTTAGTAACTTAATCTTTAGTTTGACATAAATGAGATAAAGTATCTACTTTCCATGCTACAATCAACTAAAAGTTTATGATTTTTATAAGATTGTATCTTTAAAGAGATGAAATAAAGGAAATACTATGTAAATAATGAGCCATATTTTTGAGATCATCATTGACAAGATGAAAATATCTTCTCATCTAAGTGGTATAATGGAATCACCTCTAATATTGTGGGCAACCTAAGGAATGAGGTGAGTCTCTAGATAGGGCTAGTTCCCTTGATGTACCACTATGGATTATGACTAAGACTAACTTTAGGGGGTGAAAATGGATAAATAAACTAAAATAAAAGATAAAATAATGGAGGTGATACACCAAATTAATTTATTACATCCAACCATATTCATATTACACTTGAGACCAAGAAACAAATCAAACATACACTCTTCTAATCTACAACTTCTCACATCAATGTTACATTATGAGGTCAAGATGAACATCTAGGCTAGGGGAAATAGACAAGAGGACTTGAATGGAAATGATGAACATAAAAACTCAATTAATCCTTAACATATCCCAAAACACTTCACATGCCCTACAAGAAGAAGTTTTCCAACTACAAATAGGTTGCAAGAATGAGCTAACATGTTAAGGAAACAAGAGTGTCACTTAAGAAAAATCAATCATTCAAATGAAACATGCTATGAATATTAATAGAAGAGGTAAAAATTAGTCATTTTATTTATCAAAATATATACAAATGATCAAGACTACACCATACTTAGGTGGAGCATCCACTACAATGCCAAAATGGCTAACTCTTATAGATAGTGTGTGTGTGTGTGTGTGTGTGTGTGTGTGTGTGTGTGTGTGTGTGTGTGTGTGTGTGTGTGTGTGTGTGTGTGAGAGAGAGAGAGAGAGAGAGGTCCAAGGGTCACAAGGACACTTTTAAAAATGATAATATCAGTTATATATGCATGGTAATTTTATATGGGTCGAACCATACAATTTCAAGAGCAACAAGTGTCAATACAAGTCATAAACTTGATGAAAAGTGGCATAAAACTCCCCATTTTGCATAGAAAAATTGCCTTAATAATTGCCTCTATTTGGAAATTCTATAACTAAATAATACTATTTATAATTATTTTAATTCAATTTAGTGACATAATATGTTCCTCTCCATGCATTGGTTTTATGTTTGGTCTTCTAGAATCAACAAAAAGTGAGTTATCATCTTCTATAGTCCAAAAAGAACTCCTCTCATGCACCCTACACACTTGGATTCCAAATTGGATTTATTTGATAATGAAAATACATAGGATGGATTTAATTAAAATTTTGAACACCCTAAATTTCCTTATAATAATTAGGTATATTTTAAAAGTCCATCCACTTGAATTTTTCACACTTCTCTCCAGCTTGTGCAATATACCAGATTTGACTGGCCGAGTTGAAACACCTAATTAGGAAAATTATAATTTTATATATGAAATTTAATTAATATTTTTAGTTACCTTAATTATTAATCTTTCACTTAAAGTTGGTTTCATCTCTTGAATCCATTTAGAACCTACACATAAAAATGGTCAAAAAGAGCTTGTTTTTCACCTCATTCATACAAGTCCATATAGCTAGCTGGCATGGGAGGGATCTTGAGTGAGTCATATTAAAATTACTATATGTTTCATATTCCAAATATTCCATTTTACTTCATCTCCAACTCCATTTATCCAAACTAGTCTCTATAAGGGTTTAGTAGGGTTTTAGGGTAGTTTTAGGTCTTAAGGATTGTTCATAAAAGTTACACATCCAAATTTTATAAAAATTACAAAAAATTAATCTTATGGGACCTTTATAACCACCCTCAAATTATTTTTCCACCATGCAAACCGTCATGGGAGATATGAGCATTTGAATGTGCCTATTCGAGCTTGTTCTTGCTCCTTTTGCATGCATAGGAGAGTTTTGGGCTCAAGAATGGATTATTGGTGATTTCATTGTCATAAAAAATATTTAATACATCTATATTAATTTAATAAATATGATTAAATTATTTTTAAAGTACATTTAAATAAAAATAAATGAAAATACCCCTCTTTAGATGTTAGGCTTAGTTATGCCTAATAGGCATGTTTGCACTTTAGAGCTTAAAATTTCCTTTATTGTCCTCCTTGAATTTAAAATATCTTAAATACATTTTCATACATTATAAAAAAATTATCCAACAACTTTGGAATCTTTTCTCATGATAATAATGGAATTGACCTCTTGTTTGGCTTTAGGCTTGGCTCTTTGCCTAACAAGTTTAACTGCAACTTTCATGATCTAGGCCTTCTTGTTTGATTTTTTCCCTTTATACCTAGTATCCCATGTTCTTAATTATGTATTTCATATTTACAAATAATCTTAAATTCTCTCCTTGGCTTTTGGTCACTCCTTTTTAACCTTATTCTTCAAGATTGTAAGTTTCATGCACTAAGGGAGTGCCCTCTATCTGAGACAAAATAGAAGGTACTTCCCTATTTTCCTAGAAAAATTTGAAAATAAAATGATATTATCCAAATAATATGGATTATATACACAAAATTTCATCTCCTTAATAGGTAATTTGACCTTTCAAACACCTCAAGTTCCAAAATAGACAGTGAGAAATGACTATGTGCAAGGTTAGTTTGAGAGTGGACTATGTTTTGAATGTTTTGAGCCCTCACCTATATTTGATGAACCAATTTGAGAGTTAAATTATTTTTTATGAGTTTTTTTGAAGGTCTTTTAATATTAAATAACACCTCAAACTCCCTGAATATTGCCTTCAATGCAAGAACTCTCAAGACTGTCAGTACTAGACCTTGACTATGTTTTCTACTTATAGGTGTAAATTAGGATTCATAAAAGGCTTCATGTGATTCATTTGATTTTATAAAGGTTTATGAATCTCATAATAGATATATGGGAAGTTTTTATAGGTCTAAATCATCATTTTAGCCTTCTATTAGCTCTCACAATGTACCCTATCCCATAAATGAGTTCTCACTAATTGACTGAGATAACTCCTATATGTGGGTGTCTAAAGGGCCTCAACTAAGGTAGATAAGATGTGAAGATACCTCCTGATATTACCTTGAGGTAAAAAAACATGTGTATGATCTTGAATTCATCTGATGCCTCTTTATATTCACAAACTATCATAGCTCCATTAGACTAAGAAAACTGCCTTCTTTGACAACTGTAGGTGTACATTGCGTACTTGACACTTTGGGCCTGATGTATGGAGTTATTAGTTGAATATTGAAGGTTTCCTACACTTTATAATACCTAAATTTACCTTATATTTTATTATAATGACTAAAACCTCATCAAAATACAAGCTTAAGGTCACTATCCTATTGACTGAGACACCAACTCTCCTCCCAAATAACCCATGTAGGTGGTGTTTTTGTCCTTAAGATCCTAAATTCAAGTTTTCTAAATTTTTTTAAATGATATTAGAAATAATTTAGACTATTTTATTCATAATTATGTTTTATTTTTTTCAAAAAATATAATTTATTTCTCACTACCTGCCTGCCTATTGTAGGTGTGTATTTCCTGCCTATTGTATAGACTAAGGGTGGTTATTAGACTTTGACATTCTCTTAACATCTCCTCATGATGGTTTTCATTCCATGAATTATATATTGGATAATTTATAACTATTTAAGTATTATATCATGGTCTATATTTGGATCTAAAAGTGTGAGGGCTTTTATGACTCAGGCCTGTAGACTTTGTTGTGGAAATTCAGTATTTTTGGAGGCACTTTGGAGGTCTTGAAACACCATCTTCATCAACTCTCTACCCTCAAAACCTCATATAAGTCTTGTCATATATAATTACTACTAACCAAGTTGATTATTATGCATTTATAGCTCATGTGACTATAGTACGTGTTTTCCAAAAAAACCTCGAGACCCATGTTTTGCCTATTTAGGGAAAATAGGCCTAAAACCAATTTCATCATGTTTTGAAGGATTTCACACCTAAAGTCACCGACTTGACCTCTTGAATGAGTATTAACTACCTTTATTAACACTATAGGACTCCAATAAAGGTTTCTTCATGTTTTCATCTCCCATATGCCACCTCTTCCTACTATCAAGGGCCACCTATAGGTGGTCATTCCCACATATAGATAGAGAAGTAGAAAGGGCAGTGTGTAATACATTTGTGTTTATGAACACCTCATCTACCCTTACCCAATAAAATTAAATCTTAGCACTCCTATAAGATTAAATAATTATTAAATTTTAGTCTTAGTATTATGAACTAGGAATTTGACTAAGAAGAGGAGATTAGTACTGTGTTAGTGACAAAATGAACAAAGCAAATTGACAAACAACACACTAAACTAACACCTTCATGCCTAGTTAATAAGGTGCACTTAATAAGAAAAAAAATGATAAACATAACTAAAAAATAAGGAAAAACAAGAATCATTCACCTTCCTTAGATGCTCCAAATGTTTTTGTAGTAGTGGCTTACTCGGCTTGTGCTCATGAAGTCTTCATCAATGGAAGCTTGACTACCTCCATCTCTCCTTGGCACCTTTGGCTTTGTCTTGGATTGGCTTGGAATAAATTTGGCATGGTAACACTAATTTCAATATCTTTTGAATATATTTGAGCATAATAACTTTACACCAAAATAAATTTGAAATGATGTTCATGGCCTCTCTATTTATAGATTTTAGCAAATGGTAGAATCAACCTGAACCATCTATCTCAGGATTCAGATGCGTGGCTAAGGATTAATCCAATTTTTCAATTAAATTTGATAAATAGGCTCATCAATATTTGGGATAAAGTAGCAATTAAGAGGCATGGAGGGCATTGATGAGGCATGGGAGGTATGAATCTTGATATTTGTGTCATTTATGGCCTAAGGATGTCTTCTCAAGAAATGAGGTCACTTGATGATACAAATATTCAATATTCATTTCTAAAAAAAATTATTCAGCAAGTTTCCATGGAATTCTTAATTAGGCTCTAATTTTGTTTAATTATCTCTTCATCATGATTAAGCACTTTGTGCACAAATTACTCAAATTGATCAAAATGCCTTATTATTGGTCTAAAATTTAACTAGATTGGAATTGGAAGTCAATGCTAGATGCATTGGATGTGTTGTCCCATTTAGGATGTTTCCAACACAAAATAACAAAGACACGCATCTTGTATAAAAAATTGATAGAAAAGAGAAATCTAGAGCACCTAGGTGTAAAATTGGTATTTTGACTCAAAATGATCTAATCAAAGTTAGTTGGCCCATGAATTCATTACTCCATTTTATGATACTCTAGCCAAAATCAGCACTTGAATATGTTATATTCAAATCTTTTAATTTGTTTTATTGTTTTTAGGACAAATTATGCATTTTGGTAGAAATTGGTCAAAAGCTTAGTTGGAGGTCATTGGTGGCCAGATTTAGGTGTCTACAGTTTACCCATATTTGGGAAGATGTTGCAAACCATAGGCAAAATAATATATTCTCAAACAATGAGAAAAGGCCTATATACCAAAAATAAGATGATGGTTGAAGAATAAATCTCCAAATGGTTTTGATAAGTCTATGATGATGCCCCCTTGAGGGAGTGGCCATTACATTTGTTGATGGACAGTCCCTTAAAAAGAAACAAGATTAAAAGTGGAATTAACCCATGGTTAAGATTAATCCAAATGAGAAAATGCTTGCATGATTGATGTAAAAAGGATACTAATTTACCCAAAGGAAATTATAATCAAGAATAAAATTCAAAATAATGATTTTCCCATAGGTGGTATAATCATTAAGAGGACCTAGATTAGCTAAAGATGATTGTGCCCTAGTTAGGGCTAATTAGCAAGCATAACTCAAGGATATAACTTGGAATATATATTAAAGATGAACAAGCAAAGTGATGAAATAGATGAATATAAGAATAAGATTGATCAGTGTGAATGATTTAGTTGTACCTACCAATGAGGAGATGTTCATCCTGATTAGAAATGATACAACTAGAATGGTTAATGGGTTGATTTGATCAAGGGTGGGATGGGAGTATTTGCCAAGGTGCCAAGGAGAAACTTTTATGGATCCATTGATTATAGATCTTCTTGAAGCTATTTTTTTCTATAGCATGTGATGGTAGGATTCATGATAGAACACCATAAATACTTGGCCAAAATATGCATAAGGACTAAATCTCAATCCAATAAACACTCAAAAATAATACACCAATGATAAAAACCATGATGATAATATTGACATATGAATATGGATAGACTCAAGAATAATGTGCTTGAGGAATCACCGATGAATCCATATAGACTAAGTTGAGGCAAAAGTGTTGAAAGGAAACAAATATGCAAGAAAATAAACAAATGAACAAACAAAAAAAGAAACTTGAAATAAACCAAAAAATAGAAATCCTGAAAATAAAATCAATAGAAAGCATCCTAACAATGACCATGCCCCAGTAAGGCAAATTGAGGATAACTGATTGGGCTTAGATAGGACAAATATTTTTGGATTTTAAAATATTATGAATGTTTTTGGCATTTTTAGGTATCTTAACTCATTAAAGAATGATAAGATACCTACTCACAAAATGGTGAGAGTGTTTGGCTTAGGTTTCTCACAAAATAGCAAGAGCATATAGAAAGGGGGACTGAGGTGACCTCAACATGAATTGAGCATGACCCACATAGTCCTAAAATGACCTCAAGTCATACTAATTCCATCCACACAAAAGGTATGGAAAAACCAACTAGGTCCCAACAAGTTCTCAAATTTGGCAAATGACCAGTCAAATGAAAACAATAATGGCAAGGTAATGAGACAATGCATGATAAACAAGTGTTGCCCTAGTTTTCCCATAGGTAGTTATTACTAGGATATAATGGCATATCTCAATGATACTAATTTTCCCAAAGGTGGTTATAATTAGTATCAAAACTAGTGACACACTGATTTGCTCATAGGCGATTATAATTAGGCTTACATAAACAAACTTGATAGGATGAAAGATATATTTCCTTATCAACTATCACACTAATTTCATGGACTATCATTTTAAACATATATTATATTGATTGTTGAAACTTGATCAAAATCCTCTCACAAAAGGTGTGAGAAGAACCAAATAGACCAAGATCAAAATAAGATTGGGTAGGATGAATAAAAATAGGGTTTGGTCTAGATAGGAATGGAATGATAGGATGGAATGGTGTTGCTTAAGATAATTATGGTTTGATAAATTTTATAAAATAGTAAGAGGGTTACCCCCAAGTGGTGGGTTTAATGGTTGAGATCTACAATAATGGAAAATAGGCATATGTAACAATGGAAAATAAATATGTAACAATGGTAATGGCATGGCAATGTGAAATGGTATGGTACATGTTTTTTGTTTGGGTGTGGTTTTTTATTATGTTGTTCTTATTGAGATGAAGATTAATGTCCTAATCAACAAATGATACAAAAAAATATAATCAATCATGTTAATTACTATCCCACACCTTGTCTGAATAATTGCTCTATCAAGAACTACTTACACAATGTGATTCTAAGAATGTTGTTGTGATCTTCGTTGGTTGTTGATTTTGATTCCTTCAAACATCAATACAAGGTGTCTTTATAGCCTCTACAAAGGAAAATGTAGCCATGGATGGTAGGTTTTATTGTGAAATTGAATGGTAGATGATAATTGAATATATAATTGTAGGGAAACAAATGAAGATCAAGATTTTTAGTCACACGTAATGTTGTTGATGCCATATTTAACATAATTTTGGTTATGTGGGGTTGAAGACTTGTTCTATTGATAGAATCACCATATTTTTCTATTGTTTAGGGATAAGAGTAGATACAATATGATTAGGCTATAGATAGGAAGCTATTTTGATTTGATCTTTGATTTTATCTTCATCAACTAGTGAAGAACTTTTGTGCTTAGCTATTGGTGCCTCAAAGAGGTTTTCACTAATAAAGTTATCTTGATTGTCTCATAGTGCCTCTAATAAGGTTTCACTAAGGAATATTAAATTTTGACTTTTATTGTCTTCTAGTGCTTTTGAAAAAGTTTCTCTAGAAGATGTTGAGTTTGAGCTTTGCTTGTCCCCTATCACCTCCAAAAAGGTTTCACTAGGAGAGTGTTCTTTTGCTATCTCAATGTGGTCTTGGCCTCCTTTCTCTTCTTCAACTTCTATGTATCATGGATGTATTTCAATACAGTGTGATTCTATCGATACCAATGGACACTTGTGAGAGATGGAATATCAATGACATGAATATTTTGGTTGATGGTAATGGCCTATGGAATGGTAATGAATGGGGAAAGGCTGCATAATCCTCATAGAAGATATTAGGATAACTTGTGTTAAAACTAAATTACTCATCATAAAAACTATAGAAAGATCACAAATGTATTCAAATTGATCTACAAGCCATGCATAACCAATGTTGTAATAGCCATGAACATATTCTTTTTCTAAATTTGATTTTAACTCAAGGAACTCTAAATATTATGTTGAGACTGATATTGATTCAAATTATGATGGTAAATCTAATGTCGATTCAAGAATAGAACTAGACTCTAACTTTGATTCTTCATTGAAAATTACTCTATTATAGTGGTGTCTTGTTGAATAATTGGTTTTGGACAAGTAACAGCTTATGATGGCATAATGAGCTCCACAAAAATTGGTTTGTCATAGTGGGACTCCTCTAGGATGAAAAAAAGGTCAAGAGATAACTCCTCAGAGACTGGCTTGTCAATAAGAGGCTCTTAAAAAATAGGCACATGGTTGAGGTAATGATTTTTCCAAAGGTAGTTATAATCATGAAGAAGTGACTCAACAAAGACTGGCTCATCAGAGTGAGACTCCTTGACAACTGATATAAGATCAATATGTGATTCATCATAAATTGACTTATCACATATGGTTGATTCAATAGAAACATCTCGGATTGGTTGGTTCTCTTAGCCTTGGTTTCCAATGAGTTAGAAAATACCATTTTTGAACATAGCTTGGTATTTGAAGAATTAGATGGGATTGGTTCTGGATGAGGAATGGATTGTGGTTGGGTAATGGTAGGGCATTTGGGAGCATGATTTCTCACATGAGCTAAAGGATGAAGTCCTGAAATGGTAACGATACGGAATTATGGGGATTGATTATTTTCATAAGCTAAAGGACTTGGTCATGGAATGATGAAAGGGCATTATGGAACTTGATTTCTCGCACAATCCAAAGGATGAGGTCTTGGTATATAAATGGTTTGGCATTATGGAGCTTGATTGCTCACATAAACCAAAGGATGAGGTCTTGGTATGGGAATGGTGTGACATTGTGGTCTTAGAATAGAAATGTTATGATGTGGTGGAGCCTAATTACTCACATAAGCTAAAACATCCAAGCCTTCCTCATAAACCATATCATCCCAGTTATGAGTTGGCTCATAAGTTGGTTCTTGACTATGGTCCACATACTAATTACTACAAAGAGCGTATGGATCCATATCCCAAATAATATTATTTGTAGTTGGGTCTTTAAATTCCTCCTCACAAACTTCTTCATACCAATCCAAGTCTCAAGTTGGATCGTGAGCTAGTTTGTGACTTTGTTCCCATGAATGATTATTATGAGGTGGATAGAAATTTGTCTCACAAACCATATTATCATCATTGGGGTCTTGATTAAAGCCATAAAAGTCATTTTGTGCAGCTATTCTATCATAAGTTGGATTATATTTGATTCCACCATAGGTGTAGCTAGACATATCTACATAAATGATGAAAGCTCTGAAAACAAAATGGCTTAGAATTTTACAAACTCCAAAAAAACTATGTCTAAAGGATAAATGGTTCAAACTTGGTCTAACTTGGTCAAAAGTGGAGTTGTATCTTCAATGTGGCTTGAAAATAGAGTTGTATCTCCAAAATGGTTTGTGATAAGACTTGGCAAAAAATAGTGTAACATCAAATGTCTAATATCAAATGTCATACACACAAAAGGTCAAGCATCTAAATAAAAATTGGCATGTCAAAGGTCTAATTCAGAGTGTTCCAAACAAGGTCTAAACTAGGAAAGGGAAAAAGAGTTGCTAGGTCTTTTGTCCGAATGCAGAGTCAAAATCTAGGCTCAAACAAGGCATGTGCTAGGACTTTTTGCCAAACAGTATCAAAACCTAGACTTATAACAAAGGATTGATGTGAATTTAATCTAACAAGTTTAGAAACAACTTTGACATAGACCCGACACACATAATCAAAAATACACATGATCAATTAGCATAAGGCTTAAGACAAAAGGATTTTTAGAGAAAGACTATGTTTTCCCAAATAAAGGCATGAACAATGATGAGGATAATCATTGAAAAAATAAAACATCAATAGTTTTCAAATTTTTCTAATCAATTAACCAAAGTTATGCAACTTAAAAGAGAAATATCTATGTTTCAGCCCCATGAATTGATACCTAAATAGAAATCAATCAATGTTTGAATCCAAACTTGACAAGGCTAAATGAAAACTCAATGTTAAAAACTAGGATTTGACCAAACAAGATAGATAAGATCAGACAACATGATGACACATAAATGAAGTCTAAATAAATTATGTGACATGGTTTGAAACAATGGTTTTCAATGCAAAAGGTAAACATGTCTTGAAACAAATTGAGCATCCTAGTAGTGTAAGCATGCTCAAATGATGTGATCTATGTTATGTTTCAAAGACTCAAAAGGCTCAAAATGGTTTGACATGATTTTGGTAGCATAACACTACCCTCTGCAACTTAAATGACCCACACACAAACAAGTTTAGAAAAAAAATTCAAGGCACAAGTGTGGTGTAAAATGGCCAGCATAATGCCTATTTATACAAAAGAGTGAGGTATTAAAAAATTGATTTTGACATGGCTTATGAATAAACAAACAAGCTTTAGTCTCAAAACATACTAAGCAAAAATGACCAAAATACACTAAGTATAATTGTCTAAATCCTAACAAGGGTATGGCAATATGGGGTTGACTAAACTAGAAAGCTTTTGAACATTTCTAGGGGAATCTATTGCACAATCACTTTCATGTCAAATGATGTAAAAGACAAGCACAAAAATTGGGTGATTTTGTCATTGGCTAGTTGTAAAAAGGTCTAGTCCTTTTTACAACCACTACATCCTATTATTCACACAGTGTAGTGCGATATTCAAATGTAGATATGTACCATGTGTAACTTAGAAGGATTAAGTGAAGTCAATGTTGGGAGATGAAACCCCAAGTCAAATATTCCCTAAATAACTCATGGGAGTTAATGACATCCCCCTCACAAGCCAAGTTTACATGAAATAAAAGACTAAAATAGAAAGTCTTTAGGGTCATTTTCAAGGTCACCCAAACTTTGATGAGTCTTTGGGGAGTGCTTTGGATGACATTTTTTTTAAGCCTTGGTCTAGGGTTTTTGCAATAGGAATGGTTCTTTTGATTCCAAGGGTTCCCTAAAGGGGACAAATGGATGAGCATACATGCAACACCCCTCTCTTTGCTAAATAAAATTAGACCAAATAACGATTGAAGATAAAAATGACAAATGTGTTCAATTTTAAGCCCAAGTAAAGGATTTGGTGGTGTTAATTTGACCCCTTAGTCTTAATTTGTAACTTTTAAATATAACTAAAAGATTTAATGAATAACACCCTAAATGATTTTTTTTTAAGCACTAAAATGAAAAGTTTGATTCATTTTAAGACAACCTAAAAGAAGTTTATAAGGATCCATTTAAGCATGCTTTGATGATTTTTTAAGCAAAACCTAAACAAATAAAGTTAGAAAGATGTTTAGCTTAGAATAACTTTTGAAGATGAAATAACCAACTTAAAAAAATGATATCTCAAGATTGTGTAAAAAAAATACAATGATTGTCAATGGTTATACTAACTAGTGATGGCAACATTTATGCAGACTGATGATGGTTTTACTAACCAATGATGGTTATATAGATCGATGATGGTTTACTAATGCTAACTGATGATGGTTATACTTATCTGATAATGGTTCATCTATGGTTTACTCAACTGGTGATGGTTACTGTGTAAACCTATGACAAAGAAAAAAATGGCAAAACAAAGTTATAAAATCAAACTGTAAAAGTTTTAATGAGCCAAATAAAGATTTTAAATTTGCATAATGATCTTCTTCATGTGTGGGATGCATTTGGTCCCACTAGGTGTGCCATTATGTGAACTAGGAATTTAACTCAAGAGAGGTGATTAGTATTGTGTTAGTCCCAAAATGAAAACAAATTGATAAAAACACACTAACTAGCATACATCTCTAGGCCTAGTTACCAGGGTGAGCTTAATAACAAAAATAAATGACAAACACAACTTAAAAGTAAAGAAAAACAAGAATCCTTCACCTTCCTTGGATGCTCCAAATTCTTGTTGTAGTGGCTTTCTTGGCTTTTTCTCATGAAGTCTTCATCAAAGGAGGTTTGGCTATCTCCTCTTCTCCTTGGCACCTTGTGGCTTTGGCTTGGCTTGGCTCAATATTTTGGCATCATAACTTTGGCATGTGAGAGATCTTGGAATCAGTTTGACATTGTAACTTTTCATAAATTAATCTTTCTTGAAGATATTTGAGCATAATAACTTTACACCAAAATAGCTTTGAAATGAAGTTCACGGTTTCTCTATTTATAGATTTTTGTAAATGGCTAGAATCAACCTAAACCATCCTTCTCAAGATTGAGATGTGTGGCTAAGGATTAATCCAATTATGTAATTAAAATCCATAAATAGGATCATCAATATTTGGGATAGAGGAAAAATTAATAGGCATGGAGGGCATTGATGAGGCATGGGAGGCATGAATCCTGATATTTGTGGCATTTATGGCCTAGGGATGTCTTTCCAAGAAATGAGGTCACCTAATGATGTAGATATTCATTATTCTTTTTTAAAAACAAGTATTAAACAAGTTTCCATAGATTTATTAATTAGTCTCTAATTTTGTTTAATTAGCTCTTAATAATGATTAAGCACTTTGTGCACAAATTACTCAAATTGATCAGAATGCCTTGTTATTGGTCAAAATATTGATTGGATTAGAATTGGAAGTCAATGTTAGATACATTAGATCTATTATCCCATTTAGGATGTTTCCAACACAAAATAAAAATGACATTCATCTCATACAATAAATTTGATAAAAAGAGCAATTAAGAGCACCCAGGTGTAAAATTGGCATTTTGACTCGAAATTATCTAATCAAAGTTAGCTGGCCCATAAATTGCATTGCCTCATTTTATGATACTCTAGCCAAAATTAGCACTTGAATATGTCAGATTCAAATATTTTAATGTGTTTTAGTATTTTTAGGCCAAATTGTGTATTTTGGTGGAAATTGGTCAAAATCCTAGTTGGAGGTCATTGGTGGCCAGATTTAGGTGTCTAAAAGTATAGCATCATCAAGAGGACTATTGTAGGTGAAGGTTGAATTGTACATATGGGTAGTGGATATGGAAAGGAGGACAAAGATGGACCAAAAGACCATCATTTACATCTTAAATTTTTTTCAACCTCCCCTAATAATTATTTAAATCAATAACAAATTAAAATAAGTTGTAATACACCCTTTCTAACATGAAAATCACCTACAAGAACCTGGAACAAGGCAAGCAGTATGTTGAGTAATCAGTCTACCATTGTGGAGACATGGGATTTAATCAAACCATGGAATTGTGAAAAAAACTTATAATGATATGGCATCCATGGCATTGAAACATGTGAGACATCACTTTCTATTCATATGAATCCTTTGTATGCAATCCAAACCTTTATAAGTTAAAAGTTGATTGAAACTATTCATGGTGGTTCCTTCTTAAAAAGTGAGTTACCTGGACTATCAAATCAACTCCAAAAATGAAACCAATCATGAAAACTATTACAGTATTAATCCAACATTATCTATAACTAAAAATTAGTAAGTGGATCATATAGGTTTTCCCAAACAAGACCAAAACCTGAAGGGTACATAGATGAGGAAGCAAATTTTAATAGTCAACTTCAAACTAATGATTCATAAAGCACAGGCCACCAATATTCAAGATCATTATATGAAAATTAAGGTGTATTATTTTAATAAAACCTCCCAAAGGAGTTTGACCTAAAACCCCATGAGTTGATTGTACCAAGCAAAAACCTAAGTGTCACTTCAATCTACCAAGAAGGGCCAAAATACAACAGAATGGTTTTTGGGAAAAAATGGCACTTCCAAAGTAACTAAATCATGGATATGAGTGTGTGGGAGTTGAAGAGACACTTTTTAACCTTTTCTAAGTGGCACACTTCACAAATAGGTTGTACAAGTGTTATTTACTTCTTTTTCTTTAGGAAAATTGACTTTTCTCTAAACAACTTGCAATATTTTTAGTTATGTCCATTTATTAAGACTTATAATGACACATGGTACATAACATCACATTTTTACAATTTCACATTTTCTAAAAACCCATATAAATAATTAAATACACTATTTTTTACCCTTAAAATAATCCAAAATGATAAATGGACCTAGAAACTGACTGACCAAAGCTATTACAACATTAATTAACATCAAATGACCTATAAAACACCTCATGACAATAAATTATACCCCCTTATAGGCCTAAAAATCAATTTTTTTATTAGGGGTGACCCAAGTTGATAAAAATGTCAAATTTGGTCAATAAATTAGTGACTCATAGGGGTAGTATGCTTGCTATACTAACTAGACTAGTAGCTTTATTAGTCCATTGAGCTTATGGATTCATCTAAGGATTGATACAACAAAAAAAAAATTACCATTGAGCTCAAACCTTTGTTCAAGACAAGCCACTAATGGCTACCTCTATCACACAAAGTAAAAGACACACACAACAAAGAACACAAACAAACAAGACACATATATGTGCTCTAAGCACTTAGGAGAATAAGAAAACAAACTAATATTTACAATGAACAATGATCATACTTCCCTTTTGGATCAAAAAGGAAGTTTGAAGCATCACCTTCTTCATAAGATTAAACATGATGTAAAGCATGTTTCTCTTTGTATTAGATGTTTAATGGATCAGACTTGTTCTTTGGCACTTCAATTGTCATATTATCAAGTACACCATTTTCAAATAGGTCTCCAATGTAGACATATTCCTCTTACATACAAACATCTTCAACCTTGTCATGTAGATATTCAATTACAACCTCAAATGATGATTGTGCAAGGCATACTTTCTTGTCTTCCATGGTGCTCTCAACAAGATTAGGCTTCTTCTCAGCTATAAGCTCTTCTAGCTCATCAAAGATATTTTAAAAATATATCCAATATTGATCATTGTCTTCTATGTAAACCTTTTCTTTCACCTTGTCATACACTTTCCCTTCAATTTGGCAAAGTTGTTCAAGTTCTTGAAATAAATCCATTTGTAGCTACCAATCATCCTTGTCCTTTTTATCATCTATAACCACTGTCTCTTCTACATTCACTTCTTGATGCATGGTTTCATCAATTTTATGTTCTTTAAACTCCATTTCATCATTAAGTGGCTTCATGACAGTTGGTTCTTGACCAGCAAAAAGAACCTCTTCATTTTTGATTGAACACTCAATATTATGTTCATTAGTCTCATCAATAGGCTTATAATTGGCTATGAAATATTTTGGAGAAGTATAATCTTTAACCAAATCATCAAATTATTTTCAAATGGTATTAAAATTATACCATAGATCCTCTTCCCCATGATCATCTTTAAGAGCTACTTCTTCTACCTTGGTTTCATGAAACTCATCTAGGACTGCCACTTCTTAAGAAATGATTTGAAAGTGTTATCCATCTTTGAAAACACATTCCACTTCATGATTATGATAATCATCTAAAAAAAATTTATCAAATGTAGAATCTTCTTCAAGCGCTATAAGATATTCCATCTCCTTCTCCTTCATGGTGATGCCAAGACTAGGCATCTTGAAATCATATGATCTAGCCCAATGAGGTTACCCAAGAGGTATGTTTTCCTCAAGCAAAATTTATCTTTCTTTATCAACCAACTGATCTTCTTTAGGTTCCCATACCATAGGTCCATCAAGACAAAGGGTAATGGGGTGAAGATAAAATGAGCTAGTTGGTGGAGGTGGCACATAAAACTCAAAACTAGATTGAGGATGAAGTGTAGAGGTTTTTCCATGGACACACATTCCTTCAAACATAGAGACATTATATATTAGATTATCCTTTTTTTCACCAAGGGGAGTACCTATGGTGATTTATTCTTCACAATCACTCATGAAAGTATCTTGATCAGCCATGAATTGAATTTCTTATTCTTTACTTGCTTCTCTCAAGATAGGTTCCTCTTTGAGAAAAAATGAAGTGGAAGGTTCATGGATAGGTTCATGGATTTGAGGTGGAGTATGAGGTGTAGTGAAAGGTGAAGGAATTGATGATGGAGTGTGGGGTGAAGGATAAGGCTTATGAATGTGTTTTGAAAAGAGGAAAACACTAGTGAGCTCATATGGAAGTGAATCTTTGGGATGTTTAGGAGGAAAAACATTTGCATGAGTAGTAACTTCACTTTGCCAATGATACCCTTGTGTACAACCCATGGAAACCTCTTCTTTCATATGACCAGGCTGATAAGAACACTATTGATAATGATAGGCATCATGAAATGAATGATAAGGCTCATATTGAGGCTAATAGATAGGTGTTTTTTGGTAGCCATTCTCATTGAATTGTCCAACAACATGATGTCCATACGGAGAGGGAAATGAAGGACTATAGGGCTGCCAAGGATCATAGAATTGTTGAGGAGTAAAATTTGGTTCATAACAAGGCTAAATTTAAGATTGATACACTTCTTGACAAGGCTGATTATAGTCACACCAAGGCTCATTAAGAAATTTTTCATATTGATGAGGAATGGTATAAGCTTGGAAGGTTTCACCAACTTGTAGAGAAAAAAACTCAAAACCAAGGTTAGGCATGAAGCTTCATTAAGAAGAAAGAGAAAATAAATTATCATCAACCATATTCAAAATTAATACTTGGACTGATTGACTAGCTGATATAACTTTGGAGTTGCCATTGATGCTTAGAAAAGATGCCTCCAAAGGCTGATTATTGAGTGATAACACCAAAAATATCTCAATCTCTTGGAACAAGAGTCCCTTTGGGCATGCTAAAAAAATTTATCACTTGTATTTTTACCCTTTGAGAAGATAAAAATCTCTTCTCATAATGGAAACACCTCTAGGCTTTTGGGTAGCCTAAGGAATGAGGTGAGTCTCTAGATAGGGCTAGCTCCCTTAATGTACCACTATGGATTGCGACTAAGACTAACTTTAGGGGTGAAAAGGTAGAAATAAAATGAAATAAAATATAAACTAATTGAGGTGATACACCAAATTAATTGATGACATCCAACCATATGCATATTACACTTGAGACCAAGCAACAAACTAAACATACACTCTTTCAATCTACAACTTCTCACATCAATGTTACATTGTGAGGTCAAGATGAACATATAAGATAGGGGGACTAGACAAGAGGCCTCAAATGGAATTGATGAAGATACAAACTCACTTAATCATTGACATATCCTAAAACACTTCACATGCCCTGCAAGAAGAAGTTTTCCAACTGCAAATAGGTTACAAGAATGAGCTAACATGCTAAGGAAACAAGAGTGTCACTTAAGAAAAATTAATCATTCAAATGAAACACACTATGAATAGCCATATAAGAGGTAATGCTTAGTAATTTTATTGATCAAAAGGTATACAAATAAGTAGGGCTTCACCATACTCAGGTGGAGCATCCAATACAATGCCAAAATGGACAACTCTCATAGATTTTGAGAGAGAGAGAGAGAGAGAGAGAGAGAGAGAGAGAGAGAGAGAGAGAGAGAGAGAGAGAGAGAGAGAGAGAGAGAGAGAGAGAGAGAGAGAGAGAGAGAGAGAGAAGTCCAAGGGTCACAAGGACACTTGTCAAGTTGAGAATATTATTTATCCATGCATGGTAAGAGGATATGGGTAAAACCATGCAAGGTTATGAGCAACAAGTGTCAATCCAAGTCACAAACTTGATGAAAAGTGGCATAAAACTTCCCAATTTGCACAAAAAAATTGCATTCATAGTTTCATCTACTTGGACATCCTATAACTAATTAATACTAGTTCTAATTATTATAATTCAAGTTAGGGACATCATACATGCCTCTCAATTCATTGGTTGCATGCCTAGTCTTTTGGAATCAACTAAAAGTGAGCCATCATCATTTAAAATCCAAAAAGAACTCATCACATGCACCCTACACACTTGGATTCCAAATTAGCTTCATTTGATCATGAAAATCCATGAGAGGGAGTGAATGACAATTTTTAAGACCCTCAATTTCCTTATAATCATTATGGACACATTAAAAGTCCATACACTTGAAGTTTTCACACTTCTCTCCAGCTTGTGTAATATGCCAAATTTGATTGGACAAGTTGAAACACATTTTTGGCACACTTATAAGTTTATTTAGGGCATTAAATTAACATGGTTAATTATATAAAGTCTTAATATTTCACACAAAGTTGGTTTCATCTCTTGAATCCTTCTAGAACCTACAAAACACAAAAAATGGTTTAAAAAAACCTATTTTTCACCCCATTGATACAAGTCCGTATAAATATATTACATGGGAGAGATATTTAGTGAGTCATTTTTTAACTTCCTATGGGTTTCATAGTCCAACTATTCCATTTTACTACATATCCAACTCCATTTCTCCAAACTAGTCTCTATAAGGATTTAGTAGGGTTCTAGGGTAGTTTTAGGTCTTAAGGATTGTTCATAAAATTTCCACATCCAACTTGTAAAAAATTAATCTTATGGGACCTTTATAACCACCCTTCAATTATTTTTCCACCATGCAAACCTTCATGGGAGATATGAGCATTTGAATGTGCCTATTCAAGCTTGTTTTTGCTCCTTTTACATGTGTAGGAGAGTTTTGGGATCAAGAATGGATTCTTGGTGATTTCCTTGTCCTCAAAAATATTTAATACATATATATTTATTACATTAATATTCTTAAATTATTTTTAAGGTACATTTAAATCAAAATAAATGAAAAGACCCCTCTTTGGATGTTAGGCCTAGTTATGCCTAATAGGCCTATTTGCAATTTAAAACTTAAATTTTCCTTTGTTATCCTCCATACATTTAAAATATATTAAAAACCTATTCATACATTCTAAAAACATTATCCAAAAATTTTGGAAGATTATCTTATGCTAATAATGGAATCGATCTCTTATTTGGATTTAGGTTTGGCTCCTTACCTAACAGGTTTGACTGAAACTTTCATGCATTAGGCCTCCCTGTTTGATTTCCTTCCTCTATACCTAGTATCCCATGTTGGAATTTGTTCCTTTAATATTTAAAAATCCTCTTAAATTCTCTCCTTGGCTTTTTGTCACTCCTTTTTAACCTCATTTTTCAAGATTGGAAGTTTCATGCACCAAGGGAGTCCCCTCTATCTGAGACAAAATATATGACACTCCATTATTTTCATAGACACATTTTAAAATATTAGGATCTTATCTAATTCATATGGATGTCCTAAAAAAAATTCATCTCCTTAATAGGTCATTTTACCTTTCAAACACCTCAAGTTCCAAAATAGACAATGAGAAATGACTGTGTGCACGGTTGGTTTAAGAGTGGACTGTGTTTTGCATGTTTTGAGACCTCACCTCTATTTGATGAACCAATGTGAAAGTTCAATTATTTTTTATTATTTTTTATTAAGTTATTTTAATATTTAATAACACCTCAAACTCCCTCAATGCATGAACTCTCAAGACTGTCAATACCAGACCTTGACTGTGTTTTCTACTTATAGGTGAAAATTAGGGTTCATAAAAGGGTGAATATTCTTAATTTGTTTTTTTCAAGGTTTATTAATCCCATAATTGATATTTTTTAAGTTTTTATATGTCTATATCATCATGTTATCCTTTTATTAGCTCTCACAATGTACCCTAGCCCATAAATGAGTTCTCGATGCTTGATTGAGACAACTCTCATTTGTGGGTGTCTAAAGGGCCTCAAATTAGGTAAATAAGATGTGAACATACCTCATTTATCTTACCTTGATGTAAAACCCATGTTTATTACCTTTAATTTATCTTATGCCTCTTTGGATTCATAAACTGTCATAGCTCCATTAGATTGAGAAAATTGCTTTCTTTGACAACTATAGGTGTACATTTCCTACTTGACACTTTGGTCTCAATTTATGGAGATATTACTTGAATATTTAAGGTCTCATAAAATTTATAATACATTATATTTACTTTTAATGAATAAAACCTCATCAAAATATAACTTTAATGTCATAGTCCTATTGACTGAGACACCAACTCTCCTCCTAGTTGACCCCTATAGGTAGTGGTTTTATCCTTAAGATCTTGGATTCAAGTGTTATAAATTTTTTTAAATGATATTATAACTCATTTATAATATTTTATTCACAATTATTATTTATTCTTTTCAATAAATCCAATTTATTTCTCATTGCATGCCTACCTGCTATAGGTGTGTATTTCCTGCATGTTATTCAGACTGAGGGTGGTTATTAGACACTGACATTTTTATTAACACATCCTCATGATGGTTTTCATTCCATTAATTATATATTGGGTAATTTATAACTATTTTCATATGTTATCATTTTCTATATTTGTATATAAAGGTGTGAGGACTTTTATTACTCAGGCCTGTAGACTTTACAGTGGAAATTTAGTATTTTTGGAGGCACTTTAGAGGTCTTAAAACACCATCTTCATAAAATATATACCCTTAAAACCTTGTATAATCATTTTAATATATAATTAATACTAACTAATATGATTATGATTCATTCACATCTCATATTACTATATTAAGAAACCTTGAGGGCCCTGTTTTGCCTATTTAGGGAAACTACGCTTGAAACCAATTTCATCATGTTTTGAAGGTTTTCACACCTCAAGTCACCAACATGACCTATTTAATGATTATTACCTACCTTTATTAACACTCTATGACTCCAATAAAGTGTTATTCATGTTTTCATCTCCCTTATGCTACCTTTGCCTACTATCAAGGGCCACCTGTAGGTAGTCATTCCCACATAGAGGTAGAGAAGTAGATTGGGTAGTGTGAAATGAATTAGTGTTTATGAAAACCTCATCCACCCTTACCCAATGTCCAAATTAAATATTATCACTCATATAATATTTAATAACTATTTAACTTTAGTCTCAGTATAGTATCATCAAGAGGATTGTTGTAGGTGAAGGTTGAATTATACATATGGGTAGTGGGTGTGTAAAGGAGGACAAAGATGGACCAAAATACCATAATTATAATTTTAACTTATTTTAAACCTCCCATAATAATTATTTAAATAAATAAAAACTTAATACAATCTATAACACAGCTTTTACAACATGAAAATCACATGTAAGCACCTGGAATAAGGCAAGCAATATGTTGAGTAACCGGTCTACCATGGTGGAGACATGGGATTTAATCAAACCAAAAAATTTTGAAACCAAAAATTATAATTATATGACCTCCATGTCATTTAAACATGTGAGACAGCACTTTCTATTCATATGAATCCTCTATATGCAATCCAAACCTTTGCAAGTGAAGAATTGACTGAAACTATTTATGGTGGTTCCTTCTTACAAAGTGAGTTAATTGGACTATAAAATAAAATATAAATGTGAAAATAATCATGGAAAACATTGGAGGAGTAATAAAACATTCTATATAACCAAAACTCAACAAGTGTATTGTATGTATTTTCCCAAACAAGACCAAAACCTGAAGGGTGCATGGGTGAGCAAGCAAATTTTCAAAGTCAAATTCAAATGAATGATTAATAAATCACAAGCCACAAATATTCAATATAATTATATGAAAATTAAGTTGTATGATTTTATTATAACCTGCCCAAGAAGTTTGATTTGAAACCCCACAATCTGACCATGCCAAGCAAAAACTTGAGTGTCACTTCAATCTGCTAAAAAGGGCAAAAATGTGGTTGAATAGTTTTGGGAAAAAAATGGAACTTCCAAATAAAATAAAATATGGATAAAAGTGTGTGGGAGCTGAAGAGACATTGACCTACCTTTTTCAAGTGGCACACTTCCCAAAGAGGTTGTACAAGTGTCATTTGCTTCCATTTCTTTAGGAAAATTGACTTTTTTTTAACAACCTACAATATTTCTAGTTATGTCAGTTTCTTAGGACTTATAAAGACACATGGGGCATGACATCATATTTTTACACTTTCTTATTTTCCAAAAACCCTTACAAAGCATTAAATGCACTATTTTTGACCTTTAAAATAACCTAAAATGATAAATGGACCTAAAAACTAACTGACCAAAGCTATTACAACATTAATTGACATAAAATGACCTATAAAAAACCTCATGACAATAAATTATACCCCCTTATAGGCCTAAAAATCATGTTTTTTACTAAGGGTGCCCTAATTTGACTAAAAAGTCAAATTTGGTTAACACTAATGCTGACATTAGTTTTCATCTGATCAACTATGCTAAGTGAATCTCCACTAACCTTTGGCTGCATATTTTAAACCATTGGTTGTTCATAGACTAGAGGTATTTGAGGGACCTTCCCAACCTCTACATTATGATTTTGTGTTGTATGGTAAATAGGTTGATCTTTGATACTCTTAGGAACAATACTAGGAACACTAGAAGCATTACTCGCATCTTGAGCCTTATCAATGGTTCTTTTTTTAGCTTTAGTTACAGTTGAAACTTAACCAATTGAACTATTAGTCTCACCACCATGATTGATCTAAACATAATCATCCATTTGCCAATTCACATTAATGACATCAAGTTGTCCTTGGACTTGTTGAGCCTCTCTTTGGGTTACCAAATTTTCCTCTGGATACTAACCTCCTTGAAGAGAAAATGTTTTTTGAGTAATTTGAGGCATATTAATTCCTTGAACATCATGAGGGTTGGATGGCTGCTAATTTGAGTTATGCATCAAATTATTTTGAGGTAGTGTGGGAACAACAACTTTTGATGTGGAAAGTGCAATAGGATCAAGAGATGCATATGGCTTACCTGCAACTATGGCTCTCATTGTGCTTAGTAGTGTGGTCTATTTTCCCTTAATCCTTGATAAAGGGGTCTTTGATCTTTGAAAGGTTGATAGGAGGTCTTATTATGTTGTTGATAAGACATACCCTGGGATTGTTGTCTTTTGAGTTGAACTATTTTATTCCTAAAATATTGTAATAGACTTTTCAATTCTCCAATCTCACTAACTTGATTAGAAATGGATGCAACTTGAGCCTTAGGAGAAGGGATAAGAGATACCGATGGGATTTGAGGAACTTGAGGGGGTGAAAAAGCTTTAAAATATAGGAATATAGGTATTAGAGGCCTAAGATAAAGTATACCAGCCTGTATCAAACTATTTTTTTTCTCTTATAGCAATCTCATAAGCATTTGTCAAGGTAATACCACCCATGGACTATATCATCACACTAATGTCAAAATTAAGGGCTCTTAAATAACACATGAAGGCATTTTTTAGGGGATGTTTTGATCAAGGTAGGTATTCTAGTCCATGTCTTTTGGAATCTAATGTTGAAATCATACATGAACTCATGAGGATCTCTCTTTATGTTAGTCGGTTGTTCAACTAAAGATAGGTGGTCAAACTTATCCTCAAATTGCCTGACTAAGGCTGATCCTAATTTATCCCACGTAATAATGGAATTCAATGGAAAATTTATATAGCATTATAATGTTTTTCACTTGAAAGAAGTAGCAAGAAACCTGACAACCACATTATCTTCAACAATATTATGAATGAAGCAAATGTTAGTAAGTAACAACATCTTGGATGTGCTAAATAGTAGTTATTTGATGTTTTATATAAAATAATGGGATGATTTTAAGAGTAGACATAGGAATATCATCATACTGGGCTAAGTTCAGTGGACTACCTCTATTGAATGGATTAAACACTTGATATATGATAGCCATTTGGGTAGTAGGAATTGCACTGCTTAAGGTAATAGGATGACCAAGGGATGAATATTTCCTCTGAGGATAAGTTATTGTCTTATTAAACATTACTCTCTTATATGAAATAATATGTAGCTTAATGAATTTAAGGGGAATACCTTTTCTAGTTGACCTTGTAGTAACCTTTGGCATGAGAATGTTGTCTGACCAATGCTATGAACTATGCAACTTCAAAGATCTTGAGCTCCTAATGATGATGGATCTCCTTTTCTAATATAGATGTTATTCCTTGGTTCCATCTTTCAATTCTTTAAAGAAAACATGTCCCACCAGGCATGCCATAATTGTTTGTGGTTTAGATTGCACCCTAGATGAGAAGGGGATTGTTCAAGTCCTCCTACTTAAACCTAGTCCAATATGGGATTAACCCTAGGATATGGGTCACCTAAACTAGGGTTAGACCTCTGAAGAAGGCCAAATTCCTTTTGGGGCTATCAGCTATACTAATCCTAAACTAACTTTTTTCTAGGAAAAGGGGAGAGAGATTGACAATAATACATGAAAACATGAAAAATAGGGTGATGCACCAAATGATTTAATCCTCCTACTTGCATAAAAAACACTATAGGATGCATTAAATACTAATAAACCTCACTTCATTCACTCTTTGATCAGCTTCCACACAAGTATTTCATAATAAGGCTTGGAATAGCTATCAATCTAGCATGGGAGGGAAGTTGTCCACTTACACACTGACCAACAAACTATATATGCATTTAGAATGACCTGTGAGAACTACCAAGATGCTGCATGATGGTGAGAAAACTTAGATAGAGGTAAAGAAAACATACAATCACTTCAACACATCAATGAATTAATCACTTAGTGTATGCAATCAGAAATGCAACATGTCTATAAATCAATCCTGACTCAAAGAAGATAGAGCATACCTACACTTTCAATTAGGGATATAATTTTTAAGCATGAGCATGAATAATATGGGGATCTACTAGACCCAATTAGGGTATCACTTTTAATAACACATCATGTTAGGAAGAGTTCCAAATCCTATAGTCTACCACAATCATATAACAACCTTGATGGAGTCCTAAGGTTTAAAACATTTCACTTATTCTAATATCAAGAAAGTAAATCTAATATAGTGCACACCAAAGCTTATGGCACAAAGTGGGGGTTAGAAACAATAAAAAAAACATGTATATGTAATTTCAATTAAATTAAGTATGAGTAACACCCTAATACATAAAATATGAAAGATAGTATTATTTAAGACAACACTTATGATACTTCTATCTACTAAAAGAGAGGAGAAAAAAGTTATAATATACTTACCTAAATGTGAACCCATTGAGCTTAAATCTCTCCCTTAGCCAAAGGGGCTTCACAAGAGATTGTTGTGGTTTGTAAGGATCACTCAAAAATGCCAAAGCATCCAAGACTTATCCACAAGACTATATTCTCCAAATAAGAAACCTAAGCTAAGTATCCTTAATTAGAATGGTGGAAGAGCAGATTTTAAAGAAGCATGAGCAAATAATAACTCTTTATTGCACATATAAATAATGACCAAAATTATCTTGTATATATAATTAGATCTTGCCCTAAATCCTTTTGATAAATTTGATTGTATAGGTTTGACCTCAATCGACCTAGTGTGTTTTTGGGGATAATTTACTAGGTCTGAACTAGGTCAACCAAAGGGATAACAAGCAAAGTGTAGACACTAGAAAACCACACACGATAGTTTTAGATGTCAAAACACCCATAATCATACCATTACCCAACCTCTGACCATGACCCTAAGTCAAGTTATCTAACTAGATAAACCAACTCACTAACCTACCTTTTTCACCCAACTTGACCTTTGACACTCGACTGCTAACAATCACCATGACCATTGATGGTCACCCTAACCATAAAAAGTCAGGTCACTACCACCTAAACACTCAAACTCAATCCATGTTTGAACCCAATCACATCACAATTTAATTTATGTAGTGAGCTAATGCATCAAGAATTAAATTTATGTAACGAGTTTCACCCCTTCTAGAACCTACACCTCCATCTCTTTTGCCTATAAAAGAGAGGATCAAGAGGTGAAAAAGGCATCCAAAGATCTAAGAATTTTAGCAATCAAGATATCAACTAGTAGTCATTAGGAGATTCTAGTATCAAGAACTTATTTTGTAGGTCTTCACTCCAGTAAGTTAGCAACCATGATAGAGACCTGAACCTTTGCCAAAATTATTATTTAGGTAAAATTATTGTTACTCTATTAAAATTGCTTCTCAGTATAATATCAACTATCAAACAACCAGTTAAGTATATTTCTAGTTTTTGGGTTTTGATTACTTAGTTTCTAACCTAAACCCCTATATATTATATCTTCTAACCTTCCATCCCTAATCAAACCTTTAATAATTCACTATTTGAACACTGATATCATTAACATAAGCTTTTTTAAAACACTTCTCAGAACCCACATCAACTACTGATGGTCACCCTAACTATCAATGATCACCTTCAACCACCAATGATCACCCAACCATCGATGATCACCTTTACCATTGACAGTCACTATGGTATGAAATAATAGCAAGCTATTTCCACTTGATTACCTTCAACCAAATCCCACTTTCTCTCTTTCTACTTATTCACAGAGTCCCCACCTATTTTTTGAACCAAACCTGACCTATTTAGCATTAATATTGACCCACTTATTACTATAATTAATTTGTTTCCTTTATCAAGCATTTTATTTCTTCTTGCATTCCCTTTTAGTATTTTTTATCATTCTATGCAAGTACTTCATCTTTATTTCTTTCAACTTAACTATTTTAAGATAGTGGATTGACAGTGTCCTAGTAAGCTTATGCTTCTTGGATCTAGCTTACGTTAGGCAATCCACTTTGTTATCCATCTAAAAACCCCTTTGTTTAAGTGTTTTCTTATCTATAGGTCATTATTCCCAAGACAAAAAGGATCTCTTCATAATCATCTAGATCACGCATGCACAAATAAATAGGTTCTTCTACCATACCTATATTTAGTTTCTTACTTCTTTAACTAAAAAATAAACTAAAATTGAGAGAAACATTATAATACACCTGGTGGGACCTAGTAGCATATAGATTCCCTTTTATTCCTTATTATATGCTCATATAAATAAATCAAAATTTATTTTATGTATAAAATAAACATTGCATACATTGATTTCTTGCATGTTTAGCTCACATAGTTAAAATTAAAGGCTAATTAATTCAATCATAACTTTACTTATTTATCACACACCATACCAAACCACTTAAATCAATCAAAACATCATAACAATTGACATAAGGCCTGACTAGGGTTTCATCTTCTAGCAGATCACCTTCACCCTTTAGCTATCTTACTTAGAGGTTATTACCAAGAAGTGAAACCAAAACTTAGCTCTTTGATTGAGTCTAAAATTTGGAAATCAGTATATATTGGCTAATCACTCGACACCTTTATCACTATGGTGTGTGAAGTGAGGGGGTAGGCCTCAATACCAAGCCATGTATTGATTTCCAACATAGATATTTTTGAGAACCTTAAACACCTGAAACTAACCATAGACTTCTTTTATAGTACCTATTCTACAAACCAAGTTCTTCACACTTTCCAACTAAGGCATAAGCCAAAAGAAAGATAAAAGGTACCCTAAGATTTTAAATGCACTCTAGTGTATGTTTTTGATTGCCTTGAGATCTTTTTATTTTTTTTGTTCTGTGTTTGAGTTGTGAGCTTTCCTTTATTCCTTTCTATTCCTCATATGGTTTTTACTAGACAATATTTGAAGAACCAAACCAACCAGGAGCCACCATCCTCTTCTTCCTCCACATAGTATACTTTGGATGTTGAGGGTTCTCCCCATCATTCTACCACCCTTAATATGCCTTAAAAAGTTATCCAAGGTGATGCATATTTCACCACCTTCTTTGATAACAACCCTGTGGCCCTCTAATATTACCTCAACACCCTATCTTATCGCACCCCTATTTTAGTTCCTCATAGTGATCCACCTTATGGGAGATACCTTTTTTGTCACTACATATACCCAACCTATGATCACTCAACATCTTCCTCCACCAATAACCCATCCACTACCTCTAGCTAAACTCAATCTAACAACCCAATAAATAACCAAGCACCCCCTACATCAACCAAAAACCCCTCTAACATAGGTAAAACCTCACCCTTTGTTACCCATAATCCACCCACCATGGGGATACCTTTTACACATATTTCCACTATTCCCCTTATCACTACCAACCCACCAATCTCCACCCCACTTCAAAATGTGGTGTTTTTAATACCTTCTACCCTTCTAGCTATCAATACCAAAGTTACTACTCACCCCCAACCAATTAAACCATCCATACGTCCAACCCAATCCACATCAATTCCCCAACCTCTCAATACGATCATACCTTTGAACAAACCCACATCTACTCCTCAAAAAATACCTATGACATCCTACCCATGCTATGTTCCTAATCCACAAGGATACATAACTCCATCTTCCACCCAACCTCTTGTGCCCACTAACCCTTATGTGGCATCATCACAACCCTTAATGACCACATACCACCATTTGGCATCTTCTCAACCTTCTACTAGTTATCCATATATTACATCCACCCAGCCCCAGTAAAACTTACCACATAATTATGGAACTCCCCAACCCTAAATATATTTGGTCAAAATGTTGATGGATAAAATAACCAACCTAGAGTCATCTATATTTGGGGCCCATAACCTCTCATCTTACGACCAAATATATAATGAACCGATTCACCCATCCATCCCCATCTAACTTTACCCTCCTTAATGAGAACTACCCAAATTTTCTAAATTTTAAAGCAAGGAAGACCCCCAACAACACCTAAGATGGTTTTGGCATTCTTGTTACTTGATTGCCTACAATGATGCTCTTCTCCTTCACACCTTTCCTATGTCTTTATCTAGACCAAAATTATATTGGTATAGTGTTATCACTAAGCACTCCATCTTTTCCTTTTCCCAACTTACCTAAACCTTCTTAGACCACTTTTTTATTAATATATCTAAGAAGGTCTCCATCACCGACCTTTAATCCATCAGGCAATTTGATGATGAATCAATTACCAATTTTGTAGCTCGACAGAGAGGTCTTACCAACCAAATCTCTTTCTCTTTGGCCTAAATTGATTTGATTGAACTTTTCTCTTGGGATTGTGTCAAACACATCACCCATATTCTATAGGTTTAAACCTTCATAACCTTTGATGAGGCTTTCACCATGGCACGCAAACTAGAAATCAAATCCATCAATGAGGGGACGTTGAAACTAAGATATAAAAATTATAGCTTCAAATCCAATGACCCTTCCCCATCCAAAACCAACAACCAATATAACTACCCAACATCAAACCAAAGGCAGTCACAAACATGATTGTCCACCTTCAATTGTCAACCAACCCAACCAAACCAAATCCTCTAAATCCTCTAATCAATAAACCTAAAATCAAAAATGGGCTACCCTAAAATAATACACTCATTTAGGTGAGTCAAATGCTTTAGTTTTGGACAAGTTTCTCAAATAAATGTCATACAACTTCCCCCCATCAAACCTCCTCAACAATTCAATACTTCTTGCCCTATGCCCAGTTGGTAAAATGAGAGTGATCTATGTACTTTCCACTATGTCATTGGATATGACATTAGTAGGTGTAAAAATTTCAAAACCATTGTCCAAAACTCGATTTATAAAGGAGAACTTGCATTGGACAATCCCAATGCACCCTTAAATCAGTCACTCGACATCTTTTGACAACCTTTTCTCAATCATACCCCTTCTACCAATCACAATGATAATAAACCAAAATCATCTCATGCTCATGAGGTCCATATGATCAATGTAATTATTAGTGGACTTTTCATTGAGGAAACCATTACTTCAACCACCTCTTTCTCTACTCCACTTATTAAAGTGATGGAATTACCCTCCATTCCTTTAGACACCCAAACAAAGGAAGTAACCACATCCTTTCCTACATTGGTGAGATAATGGACTTACCTACCTCTCCCTTGATATAAATACCAAAGGATGTAACCATTGCCATCACACCTTCCTCTCCCATCATATAACCACCCACTCTCTCTTTGAAAGTCATTCCATAAAGAGAGATCACCTTATCTACTCCTTTCATGGAGGAAACATCTTCCCCAAACTTGGAAACTTTCATCAAGGAAAAGGGTGAAGAAACAATTCCCTTACCTCAACCTATAGGCCTAATCTTATACCCAAAGAACCAACCAAACTTACAAATCCTTCTCTAGACTGGTCTAAAGCCTAGAATTTTCTTCTCGACCCAATATAGATCAAGCCACATTTTGGCACCATCTTGGGCTCCCTTATCAAAATAAGAATGAACCTTTGACATCACCTTCATCCATCCCATATTCAATCACACATACCATCAAACCTATCATCACCTCATCCCCTTCATTAAACACCTCTCCTTCTAAAACCATGAGACAACCATCAAAACCACCTCCATCCAAAATTATCAAATCATCTTTCACCTCTTTAATAAAACCTATCAAGAACCTAGGGGTACTTTCTACTCCTACCCTTATCCACCCATATTTGAAGTTGGATTTAAACCCATTTAGTCCACTAAAGAAAACCTAACCAAACCAACCAAAAATGTGGAGCCACCCAAACTCCCATCTAAAATCAAAATTGTGCCATCTACTTCCCTCTTACCTTCTATCGTGATACCCCATACTTCTTCCATCCTATGAGCTCATCCTTATATCAAGAATGTGAATCCTCCCAAAACTACCCAAACTATATTTTATCCTTTTATTCTACCTTTACCTACCCCCTCCAAAACATCAAACTCTCCATCATTTTTAACCAAGCTATCTACCTCTACCTACCCACCTATCTCCAAACCTTCATCATCTTAATCATCCACCTCCAAAAATTTCACCTTTAAACCTTCCACCTCAAAACTATCTAGCACCAAAAAAACCCAATCAAACCCATATATAAAAACCATTCTACCACCCATAACCCCCACACCAAAAACCAAAAGCCCATCACCCTTAACACCTTTTCTCAAATCTTATTCAACCATTTTATTAAGGTTGTTACAAAATTATTACTTAAACCTACCATGTATAAAACCCTTTGACCCTTCGATTACTAAACCATCTTGGTTCAATGATAGTTTAATCTGCTCATATCATAAGACACATAGACATGACAAAGAGAACTGCAAATCTCTCCAAACACTTGTCCATAACTTATGGGATGAGGATGATATATTATTAGATGAACCTCTCTTAAGCCCATTATCAACCCAACCACCAAACAAACCTATCCAACACTTACCCACCCCCACACTCTCATCCAAGAGTGAGGAGGAACTAGAGTAGCCTTCTAGCCCAATGCATCCCCTTATCCACACTATCCATATGGTCACCTAATCTTGAACCCAAAAAAAGGATAAGGGAAAGGCCAAAGTGTCTATTCCAGGGACATATCCTTCCACCCCTCAACCTTCCAACCAAAATCAATCACCTTCACCTTCACCAAAACCCAAAATATCCATTTTGGGTGCCTCTCCCTCCAATGCTTCTGAATTTATTCAATGAGTCATTCTAAAATAGCTTCACCAAACACTAGTGAAGATGAGCCTATAATAACTAATCAACACCTCACCCCACCATTTCCAAGTATTGATAGAGGCCCTAAAATCTATAGAGATCCAATTTGAACACCCTCAACCTCTTGCAGCCTTTATCAGAACTCTTCATATCTCTACCCTTATCATATTCAAGGATTTAAAAATACCTTTTGTTCATCTTAAAGATCCTGATCCTCCCCTCTTCATCATTTCATTCATCAATCAAACATGCATCAAAAGGTTGATGATTGATGGGGGAGATAGTATTAATATTATATCCTCTTATGCTTATGACCAACTCTAGCTGCCAAAGAATATCATGTTGGAAACCACAAAATTCTTCCATTATTTTAATGATACTATGGCCATAACCTTGGGAATAGTCATCCTCCACATCTGCTTGGGATCTCACATGCTTTCTGATCTATTCTACGTCATAGAAGGCATGTTTCAATATAGCATCTTACTTGGATGCCCTTGGATCCACTCCATGAGTTGTATCCCATTCGCCTTGCATTGATGTGTCAAGTTCAAACATGAGGGTTAGGTCATTACCATACAAGCTAACCCAAGTCATTTTGCATCTTGAAATATGATATATCGACCTAATGACATTCTTCTTACTCATCCACCTCACCACCAACCAAAAATAACTCCACCCCTACAATCAATGAAGTTTCAACTAGATAATTTATCCCTTATTCTCATATCCCCATAGAGGACCCCTTGGAACCTACATTCTAACATCTCTCATTGGCAGAATATCATCTTTTGGCCCTGGATGCTTTCTCTACTCCTCAAGATTATAGGAATCTAGACCATAATCCTAGTTATGATCCAAATATTGAAACCATCATTATTTTCAAGCTTCCCAACCACCAAACCAATTTCATCTATGGGGAACTTGATCATCCCCTTCTCACTTCCTCCACCACCTCTTCTACCTGACTATTTACCTCTAATTTCTCCTATTTAGAAAATTTTGAATTTTCCAAATTGTAACTTCATAAGTGTGCCTAGAAGGGATTGGACTTAGTCATTATGAACATGGACCCCACAAGTTACCTTTGATCAAAACCCAAAAACCTCATGAGTTATTTGGCTTTGGGTTTATCCCACTAGAAAAACCCACTGATTCATGAAAACCTATCACCATCATTGAGGAAGACATTCCATACTCATCAACCCCATCTCTTTCAAAGTTTGAAGGTTTTGAAACCATCCCATCTAACTTTTTTTAGTTAATACCATTAGTTTGGGCCACTTGACCTATCAAAAGGGTAACCAAACTAAAACCTTTCCTCTGATTCATCTTAAAATGTTAGAAATTGATTCTCCTTCCATCCAATGTCAAGATGATGATTCCATTCTCACCTATCTTGGTGCAGGGGATTCTTTTATCCATAAATTCCTTCTTCTTGAAAACCAAACCATGTTGAATGAATCCACTATTGATGTCAACATGGGTAATCAGGATAACCCTTGCATTGTAAAGATAGGTCAATCCTTAGATTCCTTAGAACAACAAGATTACCCTTCCTTCCTTCATGACCAAAGCATAGTATTTTCTTGGTATTATTAGGATATGCCTAGAATTTATCCTTTCATATCTCTCTACAACATTTTCATCAATCTCGATTCTAAGATTTTTAGGCAAAAGCTTTGTAGGATGTACCCTCACATCACCCTTTTAATCAAAGAAGAGCTTCAATGCCTCTTATCTATTAATTTCATTCAACACGTTGACTATCCCTAATGGGTTTCCAATATTATTCCCATCACCAAATCCATAGGGGGTACTTCACCTCTATGTTGACTATCATGACCACAACCTCACTTATCCAAAATATGACTTCCCTTTTCATAGTATCGAATAACTTGTTCATCATATAGTTGAACATGAGATGTTATCCCTCATGGATAGTTTCTCAAGATATAATTAGATCTTGATTGCCCTTGAGGATCATCATAATACTTCCTTCATCACCCCATGGGGAACCTTCTACTATAGGGTCATGACATTTGGTCTAAAGAATTATGGAGTAACCTACCAACGTGTGATGACCTACATCTTCCATGATCTCATCTATAAAATCATATAGGACTATGTAGATTATCTCATTGGGAAATTAAAACATTACAAGGATCACCTAGATGTTATCAAAATTATCTTTGAGCACTTAATCCATTTTCATGTCTGACTCAACCCCAAGAAATGTGTTTTTGGGGTCCTATCTACAAAACTTCTTAGCTTTATCATCTCTCTTTGAGTAATCAAAGTAGACCCTACCAAAGTCAAATCAATCCTTGACATTCCACCTCCAACCCACCTTAAGCAACTCCATAGCCTATAGGGGAATCTCTAATACATCTATTTTTTAATCTCTCAGTTATCAAATAAATGTCAACCCTTACCCATCTTCTCAAGAGAGATACATCTTTTAAGTGGACTAAGGACTGCCAACAAGCCTTTGATTTACTCAAAGAATACCTTTTTTCTCCACCTAATCTTACCCCTACTAAAGAGGACCAACCCTTCTATCTTTATATCTCTGCTACTGGCCATTCCTTAGCGGTAATGCTTACTCACCATGATGAACAAAATAAAGAGAAAATTGTCTACTATATAGGTCGAACACTTATAGAGTATGAGACTTAGTACACCCATACTGAGAAGCTTTGCTTTGAATTAGTCTTTTTGGATTCCAAAATTCATCATTACCTCCTCAATTAAAAAACCTTTATCATCACCAACATCGACCCACTCAAGTACATACACTTCAAACCATACCAAAACTAAGATATGGCTAAGTGGTTCATTCTCCTAGCTGAGTATGACCTTGAGTTCCTCTAATAGATGTTGATTAAAGGGTAAGTCATTACGGATGACTTAGCCAAAGCTCCTTTTCCAAATAACCAACCACTTCACCTTACATTTTTGGATGAGTCTATTGTGACTCTCTCTCAAGAGGACATCACCTACCAAATGACCATGTTCTTCAACAACTTGAAGTGCCAATGTGGTGGGAGTGTTGCAGTTATTCTCATTCCCCTCAATGGTGAACCTCTTCCTCTTTCTTTAAAACTTGATTTTAATTGTACCAATAATATGGTTGAGTATGAATCCCTAATAATAGGTCTCCAAACCACTCTAGCCTTAGGAGTTAAGATGATCGGTGTCTTTGGTGACTCCCAACTTATGATCACCTAGGTCAATGGTTCCTAAAAATGTAAGAATGATGTCTTGTGATAATATAAATATCTATTAGATATACTCTTAGCATCATTTGATCATTACCTTATCTAATATGTTCCATGATCTAGCAACAAGTTCATGAATATAATGGCTTCCCTTGTTTCCCAAATCCCATCTTAGCCTTCTAATTCTAATCTCTTTGTCACCATTCATCATTTTATCACACCCTCTTATATCCAATCCAACCTCCCTACTATTTTTAGTATGAAGGAATCTCCATCAGACATTTGATATGAGAAAACCTTTGACTACCTCAACCTCGACATCATTCCTCCCAACCTCTCTAGGAATGGCTAAAGAGCCTTTGTTTAGAATACCTATCATTAAACCATATTAGGGGGAATAATTCATATACATGGTTTCAATGGCCTCTTTCTTTTTTACCTATGCAATCATGAAGTTTCCCATGCTATCAATGAAATGCATGATGGAATTTATAAAGGACACTTTAGTGGTCTATCTATCACTAAGTTTATCCTTCACATTGGATACATTGGTCTACCCTCAACAAAAACTACTATGATTATGTGAAAAAGTGTATTAAATGTTAATAACACACTAATTTTCATCATGCATCATGCCATGGCCTTCAAGTATCTAAAGACTTTTGGCCCTTCTCACAATGGGGACTAAGATCTACCTAGGGAAATCAATCCTCATTCTTCATAGTGGCACCACTCCATCATCACTACTACTGAATATTTCACCAAGTGAGTGGAGGCTATTCCTCTCATCTCAACTAAATTTGATAAGATAATCAACTTAATTAATCATCATATCATCTATTGTTTCAATGTTCCCCATAATATCATCATCAATAATGGAAAATCTTTCAAAAACAAACAAGTTTAAGTTATTTATAATACATTTGGCATCAAGTTAAGATTTTCCTCACCTTATCATCCATAATCAAATGGATAGGTATAATCCTCTAACAAAACCCTTAGCAAGATGTTAACCAAAATGGATAGTGCTTTTGGTTGGGATTGGCATTTGTACATCCCTTTCACTTTGCGGGCCTATTGTAGTAGCATTTGAGCCTCTACAGGGGCTACCTCTTTCTCCTTGGTCTTCAGAGTAGAGGCAATCTTGCCTTTCAAAGTATAGATTCCATCTCCTCTCATATCTTTATAGGACATCATTTTTTAGAGTAACTATCATCAAGAGCATCTAGCATGACTTGAGATACTTAAAGAACGTCACCTAGCTACACTTAGCCATATTTATGTCTATCAAGAGTAAGTCAAGTGTACCTATAACAAGTACCTGAAATAATAAGAATTCAACATTAGAGACCTCATCCTAAATAAAAATTAACATGTGACCAATATGGAGAAAATCAAGCAAGGTAAGTTTGCTTTCAATTATCTTAGAACCTACATCATAACCCACAAGTATGGATCAAGAGCTTATCATTTATCCTCTCTTGAAGGCAAACCAAAACCTAAGCCTCTTAATGCTTTACATCTATGTCCTTTCTTTTTTTAAATAGGGATCAACGTCACCTTTTGTCTAACTTAAGCTCATCCCTTGATTTAAGATATTTTCACCTTCCTCACACCTTCATCCCATCCCTTTGAGGACAACTGATTTCCATATAGAACCATGTGATTAACCATCATAGTCACAACCTAATCCTAAATATGCATACCATAGCTCTACCCATGGCATGGTTCTCATGGATACTTTTCATCCTTAATTAGACAAAATCTCATGGTCACTGTCTCTCAAAACCCCCCTTTACACCTATCATTAACCTTCTTATGCTCTAGGTTTTTCCCTCATAATGGTAAACCTCCAAGCCTATATAGATTTGTCCATGTCTAAACTAGCATCAAAATAATTTGGGATGTTATAATATCACCTAGGTCAAATATATCTAGCATGCAAATTTCCCCCTTGAAGGATAGCTACCTAAAATCTAAATTGCTTAAAAGGATAGATTGCTTCCTTGAAAGACAGCTACCAAAATAAACAAATCCAAACTTAGACCACTCCCTTGAAGGATGGCTAAGTTAAATTTGTAAAAGTAATAATTTAAATCTTCCCACATTGATAAACTTCACAAACATATCAAAAATAATGTAATCAAATGACCCTATATCAAAATCAAAATAAGTTATCCCAATAAAGTTGTAATCAGCTTTCATATATAGCATCAGTAGACTTCCCACATCGAACAATCTACACCTTGTGTTAAAACATGGACTTGTCTACTATAGTTCTTAGGTCACCTATAGAAGGGAAAAACCAACCAACTAGAGGTTACAATCCCCTTCACACCACCTATCACCTATCTCCCCTTTGTAACATCTACAAATCAATGTATTCTTGAGCTTACTTGACACAATATGATCAAGACACATTTTTACCAACCAACACATGTTAATGCAAAGAATTTGTAAGGCTTATGTTCCATAAGCCAATCCAACTTTAGTTTTGTTTAGTCCTTGCCAATAAAGAATCATCATGCATTTTTCTTATCCTCTCATAAATTGGTTCATGTATTCACTTAGATTTATGTCTCATGTTCTTCATTCCTTTTCCCACATCTAGTTTTGTTATCTAAATTATTTTATGTGCTACCATAATTAAAAAATTAAACCATATCACATATCCATGATCATAACCATAATCAAAACATCATCATAACATCACATCCATAATCACAAACCACATCACATATCCATAATCATAACCATATATAAAACAAAGCATCACACCACCATAATCATAAATATCATAAACCATAACTCATCATAAATATCATCCATAATCATCACATGCCTAAGCTATTGAGTCTACATCTCATAAGCATAAATCATAATAAACTATAAACATCAAAACCATGAATCATGAACCATAAAAACAAGATCTATATATCATCATCACATCATATGCATCATGTCTCATCAAAATAAAATAGTACATGTAATAATGTGCATCTCTCTCTCTCAAACATATACATCTCACTATATAATCTCGTAAGCTGGTATAAAAACCATATACACCTATATATATCATATCATAACCTTTGTCCCTGGGGCACTACTTCCATCTAGTGCCTGCCCCCCTGAGGTGCCTGCCTGTCTTGTTATAAATGTGGCCCACTAACCTAGTATCGCCATATTGGCACCAACTACCAAGCTAGCTCTATTCTCATCCCATCGGGGTTCCATAGGGTAGTGTATGATGACTATCACCTCATAATACCATAAATCCTATACAATAGATATATACCTTTGCATATTAATGGTCCCCACTAGACTTGTTGGTGTTATTACTACTCCTCTGGTCTATCTTAGAGCATCTTACTCCTAAGTGACCTAGATTAGTATAGCCCCATCCTAGTCCTTCTCACCCATCATAGTGGTTAGCTAACCCTATAATGTATCAACTTGGCCCTATAATGTAACCACCTACCCCTATAAATTTGTGACCTATGCTTGTGCAGTGGCTAGCACCACTCCTACCTATCCATCAGGGCCACCTCCATATACCTATGGACCCCCACTAGTTATATCTACATATTGGGCTACTTGCACCCATCATCCCATCCAAAATCTACCACTACATAGAGGGCCTAATACCACACCATATAGCCATCAATAAAACTTATATCATCAATCTATACTCTAGTGAGAATCTCTTCATAATCAAGAATTGTCTCCACTAGATGTAACTCTAGAAGCAAAAACTTGACATCTTCCCACCTATACCTTAGAAACAAAGCTGGAATACCCTATATTAAGCCAAACTTCCTATGAACCTTGTCAAAAGGGATGAGCTTAGTCTCACCCTCTCTCCTCCCAAAAATCCACTTGTATCTCTACATCAATAAAATGTGTTGAGTATAGTGGTCCCACCTCAAAAAGCCAACATATGGCTACCAAACCACATCCCCAACCACCAAGGCCTCTAGTACCCCTTTGAACCAATCAATATCTTGTACACCTTCTCTAGGTCATGTGAGTGTGTAATCACTCCTCCACCACATAAAACCCTCCCTAAATAAGATTTAGGCATATCCCTCCCATGACAACCCCATCAACCTCAACACCTGAATGTGCTCATAGGCCTAACAGTGTAACATGAACCCCACATTAATTCCATACCTCTTATGAGCTCTAAACCCCCATATGTCTATGGATATCTAAACCAATAACATATATGCCCACCCAAACACTATGTGACCTAGTAACATCTCCACTAGGACTCCCAGCAATAGATATAGAAAACTCCCACTACTTAGATCTAGCATCACAAAACATGATACTACCATCATCATCATGGTCATTAGCCTCATATCATCTTTGGCATTATAATAAAAAATTCTATAGCAAAAACCTCTATCATGCCACTTGGTGAAGGCCTGATCCTCACCATATAGAATCTCTATGTATTCATTTCCCTACTCTCTCTCAATGTGATATATTGGCTCCCCATGAATGTGAAATTATGTGATCTTATGTATATCCTCTAGAAATATAGTCATCTCATCAGTTGGTAAGAGAAATGTGTTCATGGCCAAATCCTATCTCTTGATGAGGGCCATAATCATCATCACATCTCATGGCACATATTGGTAGTGAATCATCACTCTAAGGTTGATTGCCTCTATGTGAGCCCAATCTTCATCTGTCATCCCATGATGGATCTTTATAAATATCTAAGGAACCTGATCTCACATCTAGATCTGATCTCATGCTTACAAACTTAAATATAGAAAACACACTTAGTTTTTTATAAACTACTTTGCCCATGGATAACATCCTTTCACCCCACTTCACCTACCTAATTGTACTTATTTTCTCTTTATGAGCAACATCTATTTTTTTAGTTCTTCATCTAATTTCTAACTTACCCTAAACTCAAGCTACCCTTAGCATTCTAAATGCTAAAACATTTTAAACTCACCAATTGTTTTTATCAAAAACACTTAGCCATTGGGTCATCCACCAATGGTCACTATGACCACTAACATTTGGGTCCCCTTTGGTCGATGGTCATCGACCATCAATGATCAACTACGATCATTGATGGTTAGGTATGACTACTGATGGTCACTATGTGTGACCACTAGTAGAAAAACCTAACCCTAACCTACCCACAAAATGACCCAAAACCCATCTCAATTTAAAATACACCTACCTAATACTTATACTATCCTCCATTAACCTACCCCAACCTTCAAAATTCATTCTCACCCATAAATTCAATAAAAAATCCTACAACCTAAATACCTAGGGCAAAATCAAACCCCTCCCCCAAACCAATCACAAATCAACAAAATTCAACCAAAATGACCAAATCAATTTATTCTATCAATTTAAGGAAGCCCCTACCTCATTCATCAACTATCATCAAGGAAGAATCTTTGGTCTCACTAATTGACCACACCCTTATCTATCCTATATCCTTGGTCTAACACTTTTGGTCAAATCAACACAAACCTCACACTCAACAATCCACAACCACCTCATCAACAGTCTCACACAAAATACCAAAGTATAAACACTCACTATCAAGAGTCAAGAGTCAAAAATCAAATAACCAAAATGACTCTCTATTTTTACTTTTGACCTCTACACTTTTATGGTTTTTTCCCTGACCATCAATAGTCAAGGTGACCAGTAAAGATCAAGTTTTTAACCCTTGATCATTGGTGGTCAGGATGTCCACTTTTTAAATTTTAGGCACCTATATACCCTAATGCCTACCTTTGTAGATTACCCCCTCTACCACACCAACCAACCACGTCCACCTTAATGTTGGCCATTTTTTATCCTAAACTATCTCATATTTTGTGATAACCTTATTTTGGTCCATTTAACTACACCAAACAACACTGCCATGTTAAACATTTGAGTTTGCACTACCTTGTGCACACCAGACCATTTATGTTTTTCTCAGGAGCACTTCTTACCTCAGATACCTATCATAACACTGACCCTATATAGGAGACTTGATAGGACTAACCTGATCAACTATGCCTAATGCTATGGCCTGGTTACCTCATCACCAATCCTTTTATAACCAACATTTTTTACCAACCATGGTAACTTAATCTATGCACAATCTCAGCTATCATACTTAGTCCCATTTTATGCACATATTTGTGCTTCAAATTCCTAACCACCATTATAAACAACCTCATGACCCCCCCTAAACCACTTTTCAAACTTGTACTTGATTTTTTTTTACCTCACCAACTCTCGATTTGAGGGGGAATACCTCTTTCCATGCTCAAATAAACTAAACCTTTGACCCCCAATCCATTTTTGTTTTACAACTCACTAATACATAGTTGCATAACAAAAAGGGGGAAAATGTAAACACTAAAAAAATACACACAATAGTTTTAGATGTCAAAACACCCCTAATCAAACCATTACCCAACTTCTAACCATGACCCTGAGTCAAATTAGCTAACTAGCTAAACCAACTAGCTAACCTACCTTTTTCACCCAATTTGACCTTCGACACTCAACCACTGACGATTATTATGACCACCAATAGTTAGGTCCTTGCCACCTGAATGCTCTAACTTGGTCCATATGTGAACCCAAACATATAATAATTTAATTCATGCAGTGAGCTAATGCATCAAGAATTAAATTTGTGTAACAAGTTTTACCCCTTATAAAACCTACACTTCCATCTCTTTTTCCTATAAAAGAGAGGATTAGGAGGTGAAAAAGGCATCCAAATATCTAGGAATTTTAGTAACCAAGATATCAATTAGTAGTCATTAGGAGTTTCTAACATCAAAAACTTCTTTTATAGGTCTTTACTCCAATAAGTTAGTAACCACAAGAGAGACCTAAACCTCTGCCAAAATTATTCTTTAGGAAAAAGTACAATTACTCTACCAAAATTACTTCTCAGTCTACCATCTACTATCAAATAACCAATTAAGTATATTTCTATTTTTCAAATTTTGATTACTTAGTTTTATACCCAAACCCATTTGCATTATATCTTCTAACCTCCCATCCTTAATCTAACCTTTAACAATCCACTATTTGATCATTGATCTTATCAACCCAAGATTTTTTATAAAACTTATCAAAACCCAAAACAACCACTGATGATCACCCTAACTACTAATAATCACCTTCAATCATCAATGATCACCCAACCGTTAATGGTCACCTTAACCATCAATGGTCACTATGGTAGGAAATAATAACAAGCTATTTCCACCTACTTATCCTCAACCAAATCTCACTTTTTCTCTTTTACCTATCCACAGAGTCCCCACCTATTTTTTGAACCAAACCTAACCTATTTATCATTAGTATTAACCTATTTATTTATACAATTAGTTTGTTTCCTTTATCAAGCATTTTATTTCTTCTTACATTCCCTTTTAGTCTTTTCTATCATTTTATGCAAGTAATTCATCTTTATTTCTTTCAACTTAAATATTTTAAGAGAGTGTATTGATAGCCTTCTAGTAATCTTACGCTTCTTAGATCTAGCTTACACTAGGAAATCCACCTTATTATCTATCTAACAACCCCTTTGTTTAAATGTTTTCTTATCTACAAGTCATTCTTCCCAAGATAAAGAGGAGATCTTCATAATCATTTGTATCACACGTGCATAAATAAATAGGTTATTCTACCATAGCTATATTTAATTTTTTACTTATTCTTTAACTATAAAATAAACTAAAATTGAGAGAAACACTAAGTAAATAATACCCCTAAACTATATTGGGTCGACCCAATAGACCCTGTAAAAATGACTGTCCAAAAGGAGTTAAAGAAAAGAAAAAGAGGAATGAAAGAGGAAAATATTGGAGGAGTACTAAAGAGAGGATAAATAGCTTAGGGAATGGTTTTGGGATCTGGTTAGATTAGTAATAATGTGTTAAAAAGGGATAACAATCCTGCAAAGCACCAAAGGTCTACTCACCCCTTTCCCAATGCACCTGTTAGGGCATGCACTTAGAGATATTGAGTCTCAATGGGTTCCTACAATATGTAAAGCATCAGTATTTGATAAAAGTTAAAAAAATTATTTGTATACATATGCCCCACTTGAATCTCATCATGTGTCACTAAGGTGTAATAAGGAATGGTGCTTTGAGAAAGAACATAATAACACACAACCCTGATGCTAATAAAAAATTGTAGTATTTTAAAGCGATGATAATTGTAAGTAGATTACTAAAAGGGAAACTAATATAAAAAACAAATAAAAATAAAATGCAATGCATAACTTAATTTAATTTATTATGAGATGGTTATCTATTGTGTTTTTAGTTTTGATTGTGTAGGGTATACAAGAATGTAAAATTAAAGAGTAAAAACAATCAAACATAAGAAAATCCAAGATAGTTGGTGATATGAGGATTGGATGTACTTGGAAAAATTGGTAAGCTAGGGTGATAGGTGTTATGTTAGACCAAATGACCAAGTCAAACAAGAGGAGTAAATTGGGTAATTAAAAATCCAAGGCTATTAAAGATTGAAAAACTCAAACAAGTTATCCTTAAGTAAGAAAGGAAAACTCACCAAATCAAACCAAGGATACATGTCAAACAAGATGATAAAACCAAAAAAATAAATGGAAAAAGACTAAACAAAATGGTAAAATAACATTGATGAGTGAATAGTAACAATCCACATCTCACTCAATAATGGAAAAAAAGTGCATAAAAGGGAAAACAACATTATCGAGTGAGATTTAACAAGCTAACCACACTCAATAATGGAGAAAGGGTACAAACTCAAGTGTTTGTAATAGTAAGATAGAAAAATTATGAAAAATGGTCAAAGGAAAGTAAAGTAAGTGTAGGAATGTAATATCATGGTGTAAAGAAAGAAGAATCCATAGTTTCTCAAACATGTTATTTTTCTCTAAGGATAGATAAAACTAAAATAAAGTAGTGCTAGCATGATTTTAAGAGGTGAAGAAGAAGGAAGTAGAGAAGATGGAAAATAGATTTGGAATCACAATTTATCTATCAAGGGGGGAAAATTAAATAGGTGGAGGGGAGAATGAAGGAAAAAACAAGGTAGAGGAACTCTTTATTGAATTTAAGACACTCAAACTAAGTTTGTCAAAATAAGAGGAATTTTGACCTTAAGGACCATGAAGAACTTTTTTTAGCGACACAAGTCTTAGGTCAAGAAATGGAGTATATAGATCATCCCATGAAGGATTTATGTATGAAAATTAAAATGGACCTATATCCCCATGATGTGTTCCCCATTCCTTAGGACCCCTTATAGAGTCGTCGGTTACCTGTGAAGATACAGTATTGTTAAGGTTCTAGATTTTCACCCTCATTAAGGAGGGGATTGTTCAGATCTTCCTACTCAAATATAGTCTAACATGGGACTAATCATAGGTTATGAGTATCCTAAAAGTGGATCATACCTCTATAAAATGCTGACTTCCTTTTAAATTTATCACCTAAACTAAAATTGACTGGGAAAAGGGAGAGAGAATTAATAAAAATTATAAAAGAATGTAAAAAAAGTGATGATGCACCAATGATTTGATCACTCCAACTCACATAAAACACACTAAATAACATCAATCTCACATAAATATTTCAAAACAAGGCATTAATCAGTTACTAGATTAGCAAGAGGGTAAATATCCACTTTCAAACTAGACAATAAATTGTAGATTGTGCTTCTAATGACTTGTGAGACTATTAATCCCTTCATAAAGGTGAGAAAAACTTAGATATAAGTGAGGAACATATATTCACTCAATAATAGTACATGAATTCATAGAACACACTTCAATTTGGCTTAGAAAATGATAGAATTCAATCTTTATTGCATCAAAAGGTGTTGCAATACAAATTTTGGTAGAGTCTGGTCATACCAACAAGAGGGAAAGATGATCCATTTTAAGGCTTAGAATCCTACATCTATATAAAAATAAGGAGAGAGAGAGAGAGAGAGAGAGAGAGAGAGAGAGAGAGAGAGAGAGAGAGAGAGAGAGAGAGAGAGAGAGAGAACTATACATTAGAAAAGGACTAACTGCTTATGATGGATTAACACAAATTTGAAGATGTAACTGAATTAAGATCTTTATTAAGAAGGCACAATTTCAAGGGCCTTGTAAAATAATTGAATGCTCACTATCCTTATTCATCCACCTAATCATTATCTCAGGACTCCATGCTATTTCTACTTGATCTATTAATGAGGATCAAATCCTTAAACCCTGATACTAAAAAACATGTCATGCCTTGGGTGGCAAAGTACCTATTTATTGATGATGGGCACCCTTGCATTTATCACATATTCATTATTTTTCCATATTTGGATCATAGGTCCCATCAATAGAAGGAAAACCAATATAAGGACATTGATTTTCCTATAGTCTTTATATTAAAATAGACCCATAGACCATATAAAAAAATTTATGTACTATAATATGTTTAAATAAACCTATTATGTCTCTACAGGGACCAAGAATTCATATATGCATGGGTCCTTCCTTTTAAAAATGGTGAACACAGTTTCAGAATAGACCCTACATGATACAAAATATCAAACTAGAAGTCTATATTTAGCCTCAATAGTGATCTATATAGGTTATTTATATCTTACTACATGGTTGTGTCCCTTTAATGGTGTTGGATCGATCTCTTGTGGTGATAGGATGACCTTGCAAGACCCATTTTATTTTATCAAAAATGGCTTTAGTTTTGTTTCATTTTATTTTCTTCATTTCTTAATTTTTAAAGTAAATAAAATAAATCTAGTGACTAGGATATGTAGAAGAATACCTGATAGAATGTGTGCATGAATCCATATAAAAGTGAGAACTCCTCTTTGGCTAGGAAAGAATAACCTACAAGTAGCACAAACACTTGAAATGGGGTTTTTAGATGGTTGGTTGAGTGGACTGCCTAGCATGTGCTAGATCCAAGAAGCACAAGGCTTGTTAGGAGGTTGTCAATCCACTTTTTATAATAATTAAGTTTGAATGATATAATAAGATATTTGTATTCAATGATAAGAAAGTAAATGCTCACTAGAAATAAATGATAATTTGTGTATTAAAGAAAATGATCAAATTTAGATGTTAAAATCATTGGGGTCTGGTTCAAAAAATCAAAAAGGGTGTGATTAGAGAGAGACACAAAAATTAGGGTTTGATTGGAAGAAAAATGGTGGAAATTGCTTGCTAGAAAATACTATCATAGGGAACCATCGATGGTTAGGGTGAATTGTCAGTGGTTAGGGGAACCATCAATAGTTTCCTATAAAAATTTGGAGATGAATAAAATAGAAAGTATAGATGGGAATTTGGGCAAATAGAGGAAGAATACAAAGCTAGGAGGTAGAAAATGAGGTATATGATGTGTTAAAGTATTGGTACTAAAATTAGATAAACCACAAAAAATAAGCACAGAATACCTGTAACCAAGTGGAAGAAGTTTGGAGTAATGTGGCTCAAGTAATAGTAATGCAAGCTCTCTAGTGTGATTTTGATAGAGCTTTAGATGTCAAGTGATGATGCTTAGTCATTGATATGGAAGCTACATATCTACAAGAAATATTGAATACCTGATAGTTTATCCTTCCTGTAACTTGCTCTTCTACTTCTTTTATAGGTAGAAATTGATAATTTGACAAAGGGTAGAGCTACCTATTTTTGCATCTTTATTTTAAAGACAAGTTGATGTTTCTGAAGTTGTTAATCTTACATAAAGAGTTGGCATGCCTTAAATTTGGTTAAAGCTGAAGAGGGGACTTAACCGTTGATGGTTAGGCTAACCATCAGTGATTACCCTAAATGTTAATGATTCATGGGCAAGGGGAAAAATTAGTAAAAAATGGTGAAAAAGAGGTGATTTAAATGATAAGCAAAAAATGGGTTTGGTAAAGTTAGGTTTGTAAATGGGCCTAGTTATTGTTCTAAAGGTGGGGTGACACTAAAAACTATCATGTGAAGTTTTTAGGTGTCTACATTTTGTCCAATTTTCTTGTGTAGCTTAGGCAAGTTGCAAAATAAAAATAGGAGGCTGGTCATGGTTTGGGTCTAGTTATCCCAAGTCATGTGAGGAGGTATCCCCCTAAAACTAAGAAATGATTGAGTTTGAAATGAAATCAGGCCATGGTTTGATAGGTAAAATAAGATAATTAAGTTGGTTGAGGAGATATTATCTCATGCATAAAAAATGATGAAGTGTGATATCAATTATCATGCAACAACTAAATTTTCCAAAGTTGTAAAAATAAGGTTGGGGTCTAGAAAGATAAGAGAGGTTAATCAGTCCATAGTGTTGGTCATAGTTGATCGGGTTAGGCTTTTCAAGTGATCTATGAAAAGTTGGGTAGGTTGCAAGTATCTAGGTTAGGAAGTGCTCCAAAAAATAACCCAATTATTTAGGTCATGCATGAGTTGGTGAAAATTTTGAATGGTCAACTTGGAAAATTTGGTCAAAACATTCAAATGATAATGCAATGGTGGCATAAAAGATGCAAAAGATCTAGTCAAAACATTCAATCATCTAAGAGGAGGTGGTGAGGTGAGGGGGGTAGGGTTGGGTTAGAGAGGTGGTCGAGCTAACTATGACTACACATGGTAAATGGACGTTGCCTACATAGTTCCCTAGACACCTAGATATAAAAGAAATTTAGCCCAAATGTAGTTCTTTCTAGGGGTTGGTTGAGGATGAAGAATTATGGGTGAAAATGTTTAGAGAAAGGTGAAGGACCCTAACCATTAATTTTTAGGGTACCCTAAGGGTCAAGCATCAATGATTACCCTAACCATCGATGGTTAAGGTAAAAACCTAAAAAAACTACATGTTAAACTTTAAAATAAAAAGTCATTTTCACACATTGATTTTGGTAAAGAGTGTCTAATGTATGAGTGATTTGGATGAGTGCTTGGAGTGTGGAACATGCTAAGGTTGAGAGTATTGATTGATTGAGAGTGTTTATTCGAGTGATGGATGAAAAATGAGGATATGGCCGAGGAAGGGTGAGAAGGCTTCAACCATACCACTGAATGTGGAATGAGGTAGGGGTTGTTTTCAATTGGCTAAAATAGTGATGATTAGGGATAGGAAAAGTTAGAAATAGTATAAAGGTGAGAAATTTGGGGAAAATAAGATATGTGGGCCATGATGCCCTAGGGTTGAGGTAGAGGAAAAGTAGGTAGAAAAAATAAGGGGGTAGTAGGTAGGGAAATAAAAAAAATAGAAATTAAGTAAGAAATTTGTGAGTTTTAGATGTTTTTATAGGTGGATTGGGGAAGAGGTAGTAGGGTTTCACCATCAATGGTTATGCATAGTAACCATCAGTAGTTAGACCCTAACCATCGATGATCAACATGAGGGGTCAAATGAGGGGCCAATAGAGGGCCAACCTCTAGGGTAGGGGAGGTGGGAATGGTTCAAGTGAGAGGTGAGGAGGAAAGGGTTGACGCAGATGAGTGAGGTAGTAACATAGATGAGTCTAAGAGGTCTAAAACATAGGTTATGAAGGTGAGATAGATGATTTACATGCTAGAAAATAATATAAGATAGGTTATTATGATGTCCTAGATGGATTGGAAAGGGAAGAGAATAGGTCTTAAATAGAGACTATAAGGTAAGAGGTCAAGGGTAAATGGTAAGTAGAAACATTAATAGTGTTGGATTATTTTGCAGGCCTATGAGTGGATCTAGATGAGAGACTAAGTCCCTAAGATATTCACTAACTACTGAGATAGTATGATGGATGTCGAGTGGAGGCATATGGAGGTTGTTGGCCTAGGGGCCATGCAATACTACCAACATTTACCATGAGATGCTATGATGATTATGGCCCTCATCTAGAGATGGGACCGAACCATAAACACCTTTTTATTCCTAACTAATGAGATGTCTATTCTATTAGAGGGCATCCAAAGGATTATACAATTATCGATTTGGGGGGAGATGATATGCCACACAAAGAGTGATGAGCGAGATGATTTTATGTAGTGGATATATGGCAACAACCATCAAGAAGCTAGATTCCACATGGGAGGATTATGCTATGCGCCATTATATTAGAGGGCCCTAGATGATAGGTGTCTGATTACCATGATGATGATGGGTATCTCGTATTTCATTATTTTGGATTTGAATAGCAGTCAATTCTTGAGTTTGTTGTTAGGAGTTTTGATAGAGATATTACTAGGGGCACATTATTTAGATGGGCCCTTGTACTACTTATACAAATTTATAAGGAGCTTTAGGCTTGTACAGTGAGGAGATGATATGACATCAGCATTGGGTTTGTGCTCCATTATTGGGCATATGATCACAAAAAGGTGTTGAGACTAGTTGGACTCCCATGGGATGGATTTGTACTATTAATTATAGAGTTAGTTTTATATGATGGCACATATATCTAGCATTATCATGGGTTGGTGGTGGAGCCAAGGATGTGGAGTGGTTTTAGGATTAGTTATAGGGTTTGATTTATAAAAATATCATATGGAAGCCATATTTATATTGGCCTATATGGATAGGGTATAGGTACCATATGTTATCATTATAGAGATGGTGATGGGTGTACGATAGGCGAGATGAGGAGATAGAGTGTATCCCTATAGATAGAGTTCAAAAACAATTTCAAATTCTATAGGATATACCTCCAGATGTGCCTCACTATAGGAGGGAGGATTTAGAGTAGGATTTGCCTGAGCCATAGTCAAAGGAGGGTTTTCTTAATTTTAAGGAACTACCTATTAGATCTCACATTGATATGTTAGGGCCAAAAAGAGATATATAAGGTGGTATCAAACTAGATACATAGATGTAAAATTTGGTTGGGGGGATGATGGGTAGGGACCTAGAGACATGGATCTTACATAGGCATAAGGTGTAGATGATCATATGGTGGTAGCCCATGTAGTATCACAGGCCCAAGTGACTACTTTTTAGGTATAGATTACCATTTTATAGGGATAGGTTACCACTCTAATAGGTGAAAAATATCAAGCGAGGGATATCCTTGTGATGATAACTTAGAAGAGATATGTTTTATGATAGAGGGTATGGGTGATAGCCATAGGAAGAGGAGAAACTCTTAACATGGTTTTGAGGATGTGGTATATAGCTACTATTAAGGAGCTAAGATACTATGAGGTGATTGTATTCACCTAATTACCTAATACTATGAGGTATGGTGAGTATAAGACTAGCATGGTAGGGGGACCATCATTAGTGACACCAAGGTAGTGGGTAGTGATTGTACCATAAATAAGGGCATCAGGAGGTCCACCACTCATTGGTAGAGTAGGTGCAGGTGGTTTTGGTTCCACTGGTATAGGCCCATAATGACACTTATATGATGTACATTATTTTTGGTAGGTATATATATATTTTGATATCAGCCTATGTGTTAAAGATGCAAGATGTACTGATGAGAGTGAAATATACATAGAGCATTTGTATCATGTTATTTTATGATATTCTAACTTTAAGATCATGTATATGGATTATTTTATGATTATGGCATGTTCTCCTATTTTCTTGATGAGATGTTAGCTTAGGCATGATGATGTTGTTATGATGTTATGGTTGGATTTGATTATGATGATGGTGTTATGATGTTATGTTTGGATTTGATTATGATGATTATGTTTATGATATTTATGATGGGTACAATTATGTTGTGGAGCATGTTGTTGACTATGATCATTATGCTTATGTTAGTTATGAGGTTGATTATGAGATGTTATGCTAATTATCATGTTATTATGGGGATGATAATATGATGTTTATGATAGTGGTTATTATTTGGATGATGTTGTGTTAGGTTATGTATGAGGGTAATGTCTTATGATGCCCGTGATATTGATTATGAGATATGATTTTGATGTTGATGGTATGATGATGTCTTTATATGTTATATGGACAATCATTATGGTTACATAGAATGTTACTATTATGTTTATGATTTTATGTTATTAATTATGATTTAGATGGTGATTATGTTAATTTTAATGTTATTATGATGATTATAATGATATGGAAAATGAATGTTGGATGTTTAATGCATGATGTTTGATTAGGATGTTGGTTATTATGTTTTATGTTGAACTTAAGGTAGTGATAGATGGATTTGATTAGGATTCGATGATAGGTGGAAGTGTGGGAAAATGACCATGTCAAAATAAATACTCTAATGGGTCCATATGTCCCAAGACATAGTTAAGAAGTAGTTGCATTATTTTGATTAGAAATGAATAAATAAGAAGAATTCATAGTGGGATTGGCTTAGTGAACATAAGCCGATCCAGTGCTTCATAAGAGCATGTTTGAATTTATTAACAAGGTTGCCTTAATCACTTTGTATCAAGTAAGCTCATAGTCCCTTGAGTTTAGAAAGGGGTGAAAGGTGAATGGTTTAAGGGTTAACCAAATGTGGGTTAGCTTACCTCTTCTATAGGGGACCAGAGGGCTGTAATAGACAAGTCCATGCCTTATAATAATGTGTAAATTGATCAATTTGGGAAGTATACTAATGCCATGTATAATATTAGATTGAGGCATGACGATATTAAAAAAATGGCATTGTTAAGAACCGAATGTGGCATACTTATTTAGATTATTAATAGAATTTGACTCATTACTTTTGTTATTTGAGTAGGTGGTTGAAGTTGATCGATGTGGGAAACTTCAAATGTTTGTGTGCTTGCTTATCCATCCTTAAAGGGATTGGTTTAAGATTTTGATTTTTATAGTTATCCTTCAAGGGAGCAATCTATTTTTTAATAATTTAGAATTATATGGCCAGCTGTCCTTCGAGGGAACAATCTACATTTGCTTGAGGATTATGATTTGGAATGCAATTTGTTCTAACATGGACAAGTCTAATAAGCCAAAGGGTCCACCATTATAGAGGCAAGATTTTTTCACAAGAGGTAAATGATAAATGGAAGGAAGGGGTTGAGAAATAACTTACCATGGGATTCCATCTATTAAAAGATAAAAAGTATCCATGAGAACCATGTTATAGGTAGATTCATGGTACCCATATTTAGGATTAGGATTAGATGTTTATGATAGACAAATCACATAGTTCTTTTTTGAAATCAAGTGTTCTCAAATGATAAGTGTAAATGAAATGGAGGGTAGAATCTCATGAACCCAGGGATGAGCTTAAGTTAGACACAAAAGTGAGATGTGTTCTTGTTTAGAAAATATAATGGATGTAGATATGAATCATTGATAGGCTTATTCTCTGGCTTGCCCTCAAGAGAAGATAAATGGTAAGCACCAGATCCATACTTATGGGTTATAATATAAGTTCCTAACCAATTAAAAGCAAACTTTTCCTTCTTGGTCTTTTCTATGTTGGTGACATGTTGGTTTTATTTAAGGAGAATGTCTTCGATGTTAAAATATAATTTTTCAAATGCTTATTGTAGGTGTGTTTGATTCACTCCTAATAAACATGCAGATGATTGAGGGTGGCCAAGTGATGTTCATCAAGAAGCTCTAGTCGTGCAAGGAATTCTTGGTGATAATCACTCTCAAAAAGGATTTCATGCAAGGATACATGAAGTGAAGGAATTTGAACTTTGAGAGGTAGAACCGTCTCGACTCCATATACAAGGGAGAAAGGTGTAGCTCCCAAGGTAGTTTGGATGCTAGTACAATAGGCCTATAAAGTGAATGGGATATGAAGATGCCAATATCGACCAAAGGTACTAACCAGCTTATGAGCATTTTGATATGGGTTTTATTGGAAGCTTTAACCTATCCATTGACTTGTGGATGATAAGGGGATGAGAATATTATATCAATGCCAAAAGTGTCACAAAGTGCTTGGAATTTCTTATTTATGAAAGACTTGATGTTGTCTGTGATGATTTTATGAGGGACACCAAAGCAGTAAATGATATGGTGATTGATGAAATCAATGATATTTTTGGCCTTTATGGATACGAGTGGGATGTCCTCCACCCACTTGATGAAGTATTATATGGTTGTGATGATATATTGATGTCATTATGAAGAATGGGGGTTGATTTCCCCAATAAAGTCAAGACCCCATTGTGAAAAGGACCAAAAATATTGAGATACTTGAAGACTATGAAAAAGGTGCATGAAAAAGGTTGGCATGTTGTTGACATTTGATGTATTTCTTAACAAAATCATAGCAATATTAATTAAGTGTGGGACAATAGTAGTTGAGGTGAAGAATATGCTTGGTAAAAACCACACCACTAAAATATCCCCCACATATGCCATCATGGGCTTCCTTGATGATGTGAGAAGCTTCATGACTACAAAGACAATAAAAAATGAGGCCATCAAATCCTCACTTGTAAAGGATGCCTCCTAATATGATATAATGAGAAGTTCCTTAGGTAAAGGTTCTCCAGGGATTCTCAAAATATTGATTGGGAGAATGTTGAGGCTAAAATAATTGAAAAATTAGTTACACCAAGTGTCAAAAGGGGATATTTCCACTCTACAAATGGTAAGAAGATCATAACTAATATAATATGGGGTAACAAAGTGATGGATGGTAATAAATAATTTGGACTCAGTGGGTTGAGACAGTATTTGAGAAACAAGAGAGGCGATGGTATCTAAAAATTTGTTGGTTGATCATGGAATGGATTGGATAGCATAACAATCAAATGAGGCCAAGAGTGTGTCCACAAGTTGCTTGTATTTTAAAAGAACATCATTTTTACATTGATAAGCTCCTATGACTTGGTTAATCATAAGTTGAGAATCTCCAAAGATGCTAAGTGTTTTGACTCCCAAAACCATGGTAGTTTGAAGACTTATGACTAAGGCTTCATATTCATCCATGTTATTGGTGTAGTCAAAGTCAAGCTTAAAAGAAAGGGGAATAAGTTCTCCATTAAGTGGGACAAGAATCACTCTAACCCCCTCACCATTTTGGAATATAGAGCCATCAAAAAACATGGTCATTTGGTAGGTGGGATCTTTAAAAGAAAGAATTACTATAGAATCATCTGGGAAGGTAAGTGGAAAGGGTTGCTTATTAGGCAAAGGGGATTTAGCTAATTGGTTAGTGATAACCTACCCTTTGATGGAATTTTATGGGAGAAACTCAAGATTAAACTTAGTGAGAAGCATAAACTACTTTTCCATACATTGGTTTTGATATGGCTTAGAGTGCATATACTTGAGAGGGTCAATGTTAGTGATGACATAGGTTTTGTGACTAAGAAGATAATGGTGAAGCTTGGAGGATAAATAGACTAAGGTAAGGCAAGGTTTTTTAGGATGGGTATATCATGTCTCATATTTTATTAGGGTGAGGTTGATGTAGTAAATGGCCTACTCTTTATTCTGATCATCATAATGAGTGAGCATGGCTCCCAAGGAATGATCAATGGTATAAATATATAGATAAAAGGGTTGATTTTATTTATGGGGAATGAGCAAAGGTGGAGAAATAATATACTCCTTTATTGTATCAAAGGCTTGTTGACATTCATTGGTCTACCTAAAGGAGACATATTTTTTTAAGACATGGTGAAAAGGTTGACAATGATCACATAGTTGAGAAATAAAACATCAAATTAACTAAAGTTTACCTTGTAAGCTATGAAGTTACTTCAAGTTAGAAGGAGGAGGCCTCTCCAAAATGTATCTAACTTTGGCAAGGTCAACTTCTATTCCATGAAGGAAAATGATAAAGCCCAACATTTTTATTGATAAGAACCTAAAGATGCACTTCTTGGGATTGAGCCTAACATGATAGCGGATTAGCCATTTAAAAATGATTAAAAGAATAATAAGGTGATCTTTAAAATGTTTAGATTTCACAAAAACATCATCGACATAGTCCTCGATAATATCATAAATGAGATCATGGAAGATATAGGTCATGGCCTGTTAATAAGTGGTTTCAGCATTCTTAAGGCCAAAGGCCCTAACCAAGTAGAAAAAATTTCCCCATAGAGTAATGAAGGAAGTTTTATTTTGATTTGTAGGAGTGATCAGGATTTGATTGTATCCTGAGAAACAATCCATAAGGGATAACATTTCATGGCTAGCAATGAGATCAACAAGTTGGTTGATGTTGGGAAGGGGAAAGTCATCTTTTGGGCAGGCAAGGTTAAGGTCCTAAAAGTCAATGTAGAGGTGAAGGACCCTTATAGGTTTGGTGATAGGAATGATGTTGGAAACCCATTGTGGATAGTCAATGAGCTGGATAAAATTAATAGATAAGAGACCTTTTTTGATTGGATAGTTGTTCGATAGTTAATAGATAAGAGGCTTTTATTGATCAGATAGTTAATTAGATGAGATTAACAAATTTTGTCATTAGGGGCTTAACCTTAGGTTGGGTGATGATGTTATGAAGAGTGATGGAAGGGTCTATTCTAGGCATATATTGGTATGACCAAACAAACACTATGTTATGGTCACAGAGGAAAGAATGATAGTCTTGCCACTCTTCAGGAGTCAAATATTTGCCTATTTTGATGATACAAGGATCCTTATAGGTACCTAAATTAACATTTATGATTGACTCAATCAACATGGTTTGTTTTTCAAAAGGGAGAGTTTTATAGATAAAAGAATCCCCTATAATAAGGTAGGTGAGGATGGAAGAATCATCTTGGCATTGGATGGTGTGAATGGTGGGTGAGTCATGATCAATCATCTCAAGGTGGATGAGAGGAAGGGTTTTAGTTTGGCCACCTTATTGATAGGTCAGTGGACCTAAACTAATGGTATTGATAAAAAAAAATTAGATGGAATGATATCAGAGTCTCTAGATTGAGAAGGTGAGCTTGGTGAGGATGGAGTCTCTTCAGTAAGGGTGATAATGGGTTTTAGTGATGTGGGTTCTTCTGGTGGTTCAAACCTAAGCCCAAATAACTCATGAGGTTTCTGAGTTTTTATGATGGGAAATTCATAAGGTCCTTGTTCTTAAAGGCCCATACCAAATCCTTCCCAAGCACAATGATGAAGATAGGTTTTGGCAAAGGTTAGATTACTTAGATAGGAGAAATCAGAGGTGAAAGGTTGAATATATGGAGTAGTGGTAGGAGTGAGGAGTGGTCAATCAAGTCCCCCATAGACAAAATTTGTTCAATTATTGGGGATCCCAATGGGGATGATGATTTTTATGTTGGGATCATAAGAGGGGTCATTTTGAAGATTCCCATATTCATGCAAAGTGGGAAGAACATATAAAGCCAAAAGTCAATATTCCCCAAGTGAGAGATGTTGAAAAGTTGACTTGAATGAATATTCAACCAAAATTTGAGAAGAGGGAATCGTTGAGCTTGTTGATGCTTCATCATTGTTGAAGGTATAGGTATGGAGGTTTTGGGTTGGTGTGTATGTTTGATTATAAGTGGATGGCATGGAAGATGAATAATTAATGAGAACATCATTGGGACAATATGTCATATTTTAAGAAGGAAAGGAAATTGGATCAAATTTGATTGTAATAATTTGCTCCTCATGCTCAAACTTGACACATTGGTGTAGGGTATAAGGGACGTAACACATAGCTCAAATCCAAGGGTGTCCAAATAATACATTGTATTAGATCTCACCTTTGATGACATAGAATAAATAAGGAATGGTGTGAGGTGCCAAATGGATATGAAGAACAATGATCCCTAAAGTGGTGGCCATGGTATCGTTGAAAGAGTAAATAACCGCTAAACTCTCAGAAATAATGTTTTAAGGTAGTTGTAATTGATCATATGCATGGGAAGAGATGATGTTGATGTTTTTCCCCCATTAATCATTACCCATTTGACGTGAGTTTGATTGATGTATGCTATGATGAATAGGGGAGGATCTAGATATTTCTCTTGGAAATGTGATATCTCAAAATCTTAAAAGGTGACAATGGTAGAATGGTGGAGAACTTGAACAAAAGAGGCAAGAGGTTGTGGATCATCTAGTTGAACCTCTATAGAATGCAAAGCTTCTATTAATGCTTGGTGATGTTGGGGCAAGGTGTTGATTAGATCATAGAGACTCATTTTTGTTGGTGTTTGGTGGAGTTATTTTAACATGAGGCATTGGATGAATGGAGTGGGGTTGGAAGGTGGAGTTCATAAAATGGAGACTTTAGGTTTGGATATATGTTAAGGTGAATGTGAATATACTTGGGTTTGATCGGTGGGTTGAGAATTTGAAGAATAAGTCCAAGGCATGGATACTTTGGCTTTCTCTTTATCCTTTTGTTGGGCCCAAGAATAGGTTACCATATGAATGGTATGGATGAGGGGTTCTAACATTTACTTCAGTTCTTCCTCTTCACTCTTTGGTGAAGGGAAAGGAGTTTTTTGGATAGGTGAGTTAGATAATGGATTAGGCATTAGAGGTTCTTCTAATAGATCATATTCATACAAAATATTGTGGACAAGTGTTTAGATATCCTTTTAGTTCTCTATATCATGTCCAAGATTCCTATGGTAAAGACAAATAAAGTTAACATTAAACTAAGTTGGCTTAGGATGAGATGGGTCAAATGGTTTGATTGGGGGTAAGTTGATAGATGAGGTTTGTAACAACCTTTGTAAAATAATTGTATAGGATTTTGACAAAGGTGAGGTAGGTTTTAGGATTGGTTTCTTCATGGAAGCAGTGCTTGGAGGAGTAATTATAGGTGATGGGTGTGGTTGGGTTTTCTTAGATGTGATTGGCTTATGGGTTGAAGATTTGGATGCAAAAGTTTTTGATGATGAAGGTTTGGTTACTAGTGGGAGAGTAGACAAGGACAAGTTAGTTAATAATGATGAAGGACTAGAGGGCTTGGTGATTAAAGATGGATAAGAAGAAGATGGTTTGATAGTGGATGTGATCCTAATATAGAAATTAGATGTGAAGGAGGTGGTATGGGCTTAGTTCAAGGTGAAGTTTTGGGTAATCCTTCCTTCTTAATGGAATTAATTAGATTTGATCTTGGTAAGCTTGAGGAATTTAAGTCTAATACTAAATGAGGGTGAGAGGGACTAGGTGTGAGAAGAATCCCCAAGTTCTTGATTGGTTTGGTGGAAGAAACATGAGGTGAATTGGCAATTTTAAGTGGAGATTTTTTAAATGTTTTATTTATGACTTTATAAGTGGTAACTAGTGAAGGGGTGATAACAGGTGTAAGGGCAGACTCAGGTGGAGTCAAGTACTCAAATTTGGTTGGATAAGGAAGGCTTAGTCAATGCCCGAAGGTAGCTCAATCAAATTTAGGTTGGGATGTGAACTCTAAACTTTGAACTAACCTTGAGAAGGGATTATAAATGGATACATTTCCTTGATTATTAGTCTCAAAGTGTAAGCCTTTATGTGGAGAAGAAGGAAGGGTTATGGTGGGAGGTATGATTTTGGTTTTGGTAGGTGGTTCCAAAAGTGGTGGTTGGATGAATAAGGTAGCAGCTTCTTGTGGGATGATTTCCAAAGAGGGTATAGAAGAGGTAGGTATGGTGCTTTTAGATAAGGTGTCTATTTTAGCTGGAATGTCCAAAGAAATTGGTGAATCTTCCATTTGGATTGGCATAATGGAAGAAGTGGTTGAATCAATAGTGGTCTCTTTGGGTATTTCTATCGAAGAAAGAGTAGATGAGTCTATGGTTTTAATGCTTGGAGAAAGAGGGGCAATTGGTTCTTCCATTTAGGTATCAAAAGGAATGGATGGCAAGTTGGTTTCCTTTGTTTGGGTGGTAGAGGTAGCCACTTCCTCAATAATGGGAAAATTACTAATAGCATTGATTGTATGTTCTTCTTACGAGTTAGATGATTTAGGCTTACTATCATGATATAATGTGGAAGGAGGGTGATTTAGAAAAGGCTTACAAAATATGTCAAGAGATTGGTTAGGGGGAGTATTGGGGTTATCAAATACCAATTCTCCACTATCAATGAGATTCTAGACAGGACTTTTAAAGGTATTACATATGTTAATGTCATGTCCAATAGTTTGATGAAAAGTGTAGTGGTCCTTTTCATTATACCACCCAAGTAGAGGGTGAGAAGAATCAAATTGTTGAGGTGGTTTGATTGGTGGAAGTTGGATAAGTTTGGATTTTATTAGTTTATCCAAAATAAACACATATGATTACCCAATGGGAGTATATTGTTTTGGAGTTGCTCAGTTTTGGGTTTGATTTTGTTGATAAGGAGGTTTGGGAGAGTTGTTTTGATTTGATTAGGTGATAGTTGGTGGTGGAGAAGTTTTCAAAACCACCAAATTTACTTAAGATTTTACCTTGGTATTAGGCTGATTGGAGGTTTTGGTTGAGGGAGAATCATTAGGTTTAAAAGTGAAATTTTTATTCTATAATTTTAGTTTTCCCTCATCAATGGCACAACTCTCAAGTTTTTATGCCATGGTAAAAGCTTCATTAAATGTTTAAAAAGTTTGGACTGGGAGAGTGGGTGTGATATGTTTAAAACAACCCCTAGAGAATAATTCAATTAATTTGAGTTAGGGTAATGTAAAGGAAATTTAGTTGATGAGATGTCTCCATCTAGCCACAAAATCAACAATGGATTAGTCCTCAAATTGTTTGATGGAATAGAGGTTAGTTATGGAAACATTTTTAGTTATGATGATCGAGAAATGTTCCAAGAAGATTGATTTGGGCTAGTTGGGAAAAGGAGAAGATGGAGTGAGTAGGGAGACTACTATACCAATCCAAGGCAGGTCCTGATAAAGACATTAGAAAGGTTCAAAGGAGAAGAGAATCATCATATGAGATCAAGTAACATGAATGACAGAATGCTCTTAAATTTTGTTTTGGGTCCTCCTTGCCTTGAAATTTGGAAAATTTAGGTAACTCTCATTGAGGAGGATAACAGTGGATGGGAATGGATGGGTGGATAGGTTCATTGCAAATTTTGTCTTAGGATAAGAGCTTATAAGACCTAGAATTTGATGACTCCAAGTTAGTCATTTTGTCCATTAGCATTTTGATCAAATCTAGCTGAGGTTGGGAAGCATAATTGAGGGGTATATTCTATTGGGGTTGAGTGGTAGTTATGTAAGGATAAGTGGTAAAAGGCAAGAACATGCCACATATTGGTTAGTGGTAATAAGTGGTTGAGATCATACCACATATGAAATGATTGGCACAAATGGTTGGGTGGATGGTGGTATATACCCATATTGGTAGGTTATCATAAGTACTTGTTAGGGAATGGATGTATGTTGACTAAAAGGTAGGGTTGAGGTGGCAGGTGGAGGTTAGGTAGGTTGAGGTTGGGTGGTGACTCTAGTGCTAATAGGTGGAAGTGTTTGGGGTATAAAAAGCATTAGGTTATGAAATGGGGTAGTGATTAAGGGATTAATTACCACTGAAAGAAGGGTGGAAGTAGGGGTAGAAGATAATCCCAAGGTGGGTGGAGTATAGGTGATCAAAGGTAAAGTATAACTTATATGGCATGTAGTAGGAGGTGTTTGGATAGAGGTTGGAACATTAGATTGGGGTTGGGTAGTGTTGGTGAATGGGGTGTTGGAAGGTTGGGTTGAGGTAATACCCACCATAAGATGAGATGGCATTCCATAAGAAGAATCCATAAGAGGAACCAGAGCAAAGAAGGTATGGTGGGGCATGGTATTAACGTAGTGTTGAAAATTTACCTGATTGTTATCAAGGAAGGAAACAAATTTTGCATCCCCTTTAGATATAATAGGGATTCTAAAAGGAGGGGGACAAAAATGAGGAGAACCTTCCACATCAGAAGTGTATTTCATAGAGTAAGAAGAAGATGGTGGTGGTTGGTTGGTTTTATTTCTCAGTTCTTGTCTAGTAAAGACCATATGAGAAATGGGGAGATGTTGTGACAAAACTCACAACTCAAAAAAAGAGCAACCAAAAATAATTCAAAGCAATCAATGCATCCACTACAAGTGCATTTATCCTAGGATTACTTTTAAATCACTTCAGACTTATGCTTTAAAGTGTGAAGAAGGATTTAGATTATAAATTAGGTACTAAATAGGTAATCTAAGGATAGTTTTAGGTTATTTAGGTTCTCAAGAGAGAAAATCTATATTGAATTTTAGTACATGGCTTGGTATTAGGGCCTACCCGCTCACTTAATGGTCTTGCAGTGGTAAGAGTGTCGGGTGCTTAGCCAAAATATATCGAGTTCAGAGTTTATATTCAACTAGAGAGCTGAGTTGGTTCTAACCTTAGAGGTGAAATCTAAGTAGGATAGCTGGGAAGGGGTAAGGTTACCACTAAGTGATGAAATCCTAGTCGAGCCTTGTCTCAAGTATGTTTGATGTGTTGATTGTGTAAGTGGTTTGGTTTGTGTAACATTTATGGTTCTATGATTAATTTGTTTTACTTAATTAGTATAGATGAACTAAGATAAATAAAAAAACAATGTATGCAGTCAAAGGGATTTTTTTAAATCTCTTTTCAATGAAAATAGAATAGCTAAAATGCAACTAAATGCAATATGAAAATGCAATCCTAGTCCTAGGATGGATGCAACTAAAACTTGTATATATATATAAAGAAAGAAAGAATGTAAGACAACTAAATGAATTTCACTAATGCAAAATAAATGTTCTAGAACATATATGAACCCAATAAAACTCACATGTCCCACTAGGTGTGCCAAAATGTTTCAATTTATTTCCTTCATTTCTTAATTTTGAAAGTAAATAAAAGAAATCTAGTGACTAGGGTGTGTAGAATAATACCTGGTAGAATACGTGCATGAATCCAGATGAAAGTGAGAACTCCTCTTTGGATAGGAAGTAATAACATGCAAGTAGCATAGATACTTGAAAGGGGGTTGTTATATGGTTGGTTGAGTGGACTACCTAGCATGCATTAGATCCAAGAAGCACAAGGTTTTCTATGAGGCTATCAATCTACTTTTTATAATAATTAAGTCTAAAATGATAAAATAAGATATTTGAATTCAATAATAAGAAAGTAAATGTGAACTATAAATAAATGATAATTTTCATATTAAAGAAAATGATAAAATTTAGATGTTAAAATGGTTAGGGTCTGGTTCAAAAAATTAGAAAAGGGCCCTGTGATTAGAGAGAGACATAAAAAGTGGGGTTTGATTAGAGGTAGAAGGGTGAAAATTACTTGCTAGAAAATACTATTATAGGGAACTATCAGCGGTTAGGGGAACCATCACCAGTTAGGGTGAACTATCAGTGGTTAGGGGAACCATCGGTGGTTGCCTATGTGAATCTAGAGATGAATAAAATAGAAAGTATATATTAGAATTTGGGAAAATAGAGGATATATATGAGGCTAGGAGGTGGAAAATGTGGTATAGGAGGACCTATTAAAGTATTGGTACTAAAATTAGATAAACCACAAAAAATAAGCACAAAATACCTATAACTAAGTGAAAGAAGTCTAGAGTGATGTGACCAGAGTAATAATGCTTCATGCCTTTTGGAGTGATTTTGATAGAGCTTCAGACCTCAGGTGATGATGCTCATTCACTAATATGGATGTTGGATACCTACAAGAAAGCATGAATACCTGATAGTTGATCCTTCCTGTAACTTACTCTTGTACTTCCTTTATAGGTAGAAGTTACTAAATTGGATGAAAGAAGTTACTAATTTGATCAAGGGTAAAGCTACCTATTTTCACACCTTTAAAATCCTTATTTTAAAGACAAGTTGTCATTTCTAAAGCTCCTAATCTCACACAAAGAGATATCATGCTTTAAAGTTGGTTAAAGCTAAAGAGGGGACCTAACTATTGATGATTAGGATAACTGTCAGTGGTTCATGGGCTAGGGGAAAAATTGGTAAAAAAAGGGTGAACAAACGTGATTTAAATGATAAGCAAAAAATAGGTTTGGTAAAGTTATGTTCATAAATGGGCCTAGTTATCATTCCGAAGGTGGGGTAAAACTAAAAACTATCGTGTGTAGTTTTTAGGTGTCTACAAGTTTAAATCCCATTAAAAACCCTAAGCTCACCTTTGCTCCAATTCACTGTCAAAAATTGACTAGGATTGTTGACACTTTGACTCAGCTCACTCTATTAGATTTTCTAGTTGGAACTAATGCAAGCCTTTGAATCTACCTTTGAAATGTCAACCTTGTCCCCACTTATACCACATGTCAAACACATGTTAATCCTTAGGATCTTATTGTCATTTTGCCAACTTATGTACTTACACCATGTGTCGATCTCTCAAGTTATCTGACTATTTGGCTCATCTCATGCCATTGGATTGAGATGTATGATTGATAAAGGACTATTGATCTTGTCAGGACCCACATTTTAAAAGCCAATGACTAGTTCATCATTTTAAATTTGATGGTCTATAGGATGTAAAATGATGTTTGCATGATTGTCATTGATGTTCATGTGATCATCAAATTTAAGTTCAAAAGGACCTACTTTATTCAATATTAAATTTAACATTAGCGTGAATGTCTCACTACACATGTCCAGCTTTAAAATCTTCTAAATCAAACCAAAAAGCTCATATGGGTATAAAATTTTATGAGGATAATCTTGGCATGTAAAACTATATTTACACTTGACCTAATGGTCGCACAAGGTTTCCTAAGCAATATATAAAATGCATAATTTAGCTTGTCTATTTACTCTTGCATGACATCCTGGAGATGGCTTAGTCCTTAAAATCTTTCTTTTGAACTTTTACATAAATTTTTAAGGCTCTAAATGAAATCTTGAGGCATATGTAGGCTTGTTCATGACCCTAAATACATTAAATACCATGACACCTACTTATGGACTAGTTCATTGCTCTATAGATTGATTAAAATGAACTTTAAGCATGCTTAAATTGTTTCAAAATATTTATGGTCAATGTGAGATCCTTGGACCACTCATTACATCTATAGCTTTGTCCAAGCCACTTTGATCATTTGATCAATTAGGAACCTTGCTTCTTTCTCTACATCAGGACCATTTACGACCTAACCTATCTAGGCACATGCTTGGTATGTGGGCTAAATTTATTCAACATTTATGGTAACTCATAGGGAAGCATGTCTGCTATGATTGAGAACCCATACTAGTTTGCCTTGTCTAATCCATTAGGTATGGAGTCATACTTGAGTCCAACATATTGACTTGGATCTAACATTGGCTATCAATCTTGCTCTAACCTCATTTTGAAACAACATAAAAATAAAAGGAGCAAAACAAAAAAGAGTGCCCAAGGCAATTATTGAAAGGAAACTACCTTAGAAAAAAATAAGGACAACAAACAATTGTGCCAAAAACTACACTTAGAGGAATTTTAATAACTACCCTAATATATAGCTTAAAACTATGTGCACCTTTCCTCCTAGATCAAAAGGAAAGTTTGACAACTTTCCTACATCATGATATATAGAATTATGTGAGGCATGCAGCTCCTTGACCCTTAGCCTTGATCCCTCCTTTTTTATTGTATCTTCCAACTTCATTGGCATGATGTTCAATGAGAACCAAGTAGCTCCAAATAGGTCAGCTATGTGCATTCAGATAGTCTCAATTTCTTCATATGGCTCCTTAATTATGACCTCCAATAGTGGTTCAACAAGGCATACCTTCTTGGTTTCCATGGTGTCTTTAATAAGACTAGGATTATTCTTTATTTCAATTTATTCAGGCTCATCAAGGAGCCGATAGTCCATTCTAAATATTTGAAACAAGTCCATGTCTGTAATGAAATCTTGAGGTGGTAGAGTTAAAATACTTCTCACTCCATCCCCTTTGATCTGATTGGAAATTTTTCTCTCCTTAGCTACAACCATAACATATTCCCCTTGTAGAGGAACATATCCTCCTCTCAAGATCTCGAATAAATACTCAAATGAGCCCTTTGGCTAATTGGTACCCTCTAGATGCCCCACAAGTTCATTAGTTTGATCAACTATTTCATTCATTTCCACATCCTCTACATAACATGGCAACTCATCATCCTCATTCTTGAAGGTAGAATTGTCTCTTTCACATCCTAGAGGGGTAACAATAATAAATTCCTCCTCATAAACACTTGCATCCTCCTCAACACATTTTCTTTGAAGATCTTTGGAATCTGTAATTTCTTGCTCTAGTTCCCACATGGCATGTTCCTCTTCTTGAGTGTGAATGGTAGAAATTCAAGATGAATCCACTTCTAATATAACTTGAATTGTTTGGGCAGCCTCTCCATAGAGGAAACTCAAAATCTTATAATCTTGGACTACTTGACTTCTTCCACCCCCTTTGCTTGATCATATGGACTAGGTACAATCGGATCCTCAAGACAAAGGCTAGTCATCACATAATTTGAGCGCTTAGCCCATGAAGGTCTCCAAGTTTGAGATGGATGGGTTTAATGAGGAATGGTATGTGAAGTGGGTAGAGGGACAAATATTTCTTGGTGTGGTAGGTGGAGTGGGTCTTGAGGTGTAGGAGGAATTGGTGTGAAACTTTGTACCTTTATGGACTGATCTTTAGGGGGAAATCCATGAAACTAGGAACTTTCAATGGAGTAGATTCCACCTGATGCAATTGTTCTTGAATTCCTTTCCATGAAGGAAAGGATATGGGATTTTAAGGAGGAAGGGGTGAATGCTAAGTAGCTTTAGGTTTTCTTGACCACATGATTTGGTTCAAATATGAGAAAGATAGATGTTCTTCTTTACCCTTTTGATTATGATTCTCCTCCTCTTTCCTTATCTTCAACTCCAAATCTTTGATTTGCCTCATTATATTCTCTTAGAATAGTTTATTTTGGGGATGAATGTGTGGCACATGAGAAGGTTGTGGTGGTGTATATGAAGGCACATAATATTGGTGAGGTTGGACTTACTATTCTTCAAGGCCTTTTAACTTATCCTCAATGCATTGAATGTAACCACCTACATCTATCATCTCACTTGTGAGATTGTTCCAATTTGATATTTCAACATGTGCCCATTCTTCTTTCACTTATTGCAATAATTCTCTCATTTAATAGATATGGTGAATAGGGACATCTTGGACATAATACTTTTGTGAGCATAATTCTAGTGCATGCTTACCAAGGCTCACTAAAGTTTACCTAAGTGTTGGTATGGATGACTCATGATGGGGTTGGTAAGAAAAAATATTATGATGAGCTTATTGTATATAAAAAGGATCAGGAAAATAATCTTACATGTATAATTGATATAGGTCCTCATATTACTGGTGAGGATCATGAAGAAGGTAAGATCCACTCTCTTGATAGTAAGGATCATGAGAAACTTGACAAATCTCCTCATACCTTTGATGGGATTCTTGATAAAGTTGATTAGACTCATATGGATCATGAGGATCAAATTGAGGTTGTTGATAAGGAGGTGGATAATAGGGATATTCACCATATCTATTCATATTGACCTCATATATCAAATGAGATGAAAAAACTAATTAGAAACTTCATTGAGACATACCTGGTCTGTTCATAACTAGAAGCTTGATTTGAAATTCCCATTGGTGTTAGTTTTCTTGCTTCCAAAAGTTGATAAAGGAGAGACACACCAACAATATTCATCTTTTTTTGGACCTAGTCCCATGGGGCATGCCAAAACTATTGGCTTTGATAAAATTATTCACCAAGATATGCTCCAATGAGTCCCACCAGGTGTGCCAAAACTGTTGGGGTTCTAGATTTGCACCCTAGCTGAGGAGGGGATTGTTCAGATCCTCCTACTCAAATCTAGTCTAACATGAGACTAATGCAAGGTTATGGGTATCTTAAAATTTTATTAGACCTCCAAAAAATGTGGAATTCCTTCTATATTTATCACCTAAACTAAAATTGACTCGGACAAGGGAGAGAGAATTGACAAAAATTATAAAAACATGTAAAAAAAGAGGTGATGCACCAATGATTTGATTACTCCAAATCACACAAAACACACTATGAGACACTTTTTAGACCATAAAACATCAATCTCACATAAATATTTAATAACAATGCATTAATCAGTTATTAGATTAGCAAGAGAGGGCAAATATCCACTTTTAAACTAGACAATAAATTATAGATTGTGATTATAATGACTTGTGAGACTATTAAGCCTTTCCTTAAGGTGAGAAAACTCAAACATAAATGAGGAACATATATTCACTTTAAAATAGTGCATGAATTCATATAACACACTTCATTCTAGCTTAGAAAATGATATAATTCAATCTTTATTACATAAAAAGGGGTTGTAGTACAAATTTTGGCAAAGTCTAGTCATACCAAAAAGAGGGATAGATGATCCATTTTATGGCTTAGAAGTCTTCATTTATAGAAAAAAAAGAGATAAAACTATACATTATAAAAATATCAACTACTTATGATGGATTATCACTAATTTGAGGATGTGGCTGAGTCAGGATATTTATCAAGAAGGTATAATTACAAAGGCATTACAAAATAATTGAATGCTCACTATCCTTATTCATCCACTGATTATTATCTTGAGACACCATTCTAATTCTACTTGATTTTTTGATGAGGATCAAATCCTCAAACCCTGATACTAAAAATTATGTCATGTCTTGGGTGGTGGAGTACTTATTTGTTGATGATGGGAACCCTTGTATTTATCACATATTCATTCCTTTTCCATATTTAGATCATAGGTCCCACTTGTAGATGGAAAACCAATCTAAGGACATTGATTTTCCTATAGTCATTATATTAAAATAGACTCATTGACCATATAACACTTTTTTATAATATAATAGGTTCAATAAACCCATAATGTCTCTACAGGGATCAAGAATTCATATATGCATGGGTCCTTCCTTATAAAAAGGGTGAACATAGTCTCAAAATGGACCCTATATGATACAAAATATCAAACCAAAAGTCCATATTTAGCCTCAATAGTGGTCCATATATGTTACTTATATCTTACTTCATGGTTATGTCCCTTTAATGGTATTGGATCGAAATTTCATGGTGATAGGATGACCCTATAAGACCCATTTGCTTCTATTGAAAATGGCTTTGGTTCAACTCCCACCAAAAACCCTGGGCTCACCTTTTTCTCTAATTAGCTATCAAAAACTAACTAGGCTCATTAACACTTTGACTCAGCTCACCATGTTGGATTTTCCAAGTCTGAACGAATACGAGCCTTCGAATCTCCTTTTGAATTATCAACCTTGTCCCCATTTATGCCACATGTCAAACGCATGTTAATCCTTAAGATCTTGATATCAGTCTATCAGCTTACGTGCTTATGCCACATGTCAATATCTTGATTTATCTAATTATTTGACTCATCTCACACTATTGGATTAAGATGTATGACTGAGTGAGGACCATTGATCTTGCCAAGACCCATAGTTTGAAATCCAGCAACTAGTTCATGATCTTAAATTTGACTATCTATAGGATGTCAAAAGACATTCATGTGACCGTCATTGATGTTCATGTGATCATCAAATTTAATTTCAAAAGGACCTACTTTTTTCAAGCTTAAACTTGATGTTAACATGAACATCTCACTACATAGGTCCAACTTTGAAAGCTTCTAACTCAAACCAAAAAGCTCGTGCAGGTCTACAAATTTTTTAGGATGATCTTGACATGTAAAATTGTATTTACACTTGATTTATTGGTCAAAAAAGGATTCTTGAGTAAGATATAAAATTCAAAAATTGGTTTTGTTTATTTTCTCTTGCATGATGTCTTGGTAATGGCTTAGTCCTTCAAATATTGCTTTTAAATTTTTATATAATTTCTAAGGCCCTGAATGAAATATTGAGGCATATGCAGGCTTGTCCATGACCCTAAATGCATTGAATACTATGACACCTGATCAAGGACCAGTTCCTTGCTCTGTAGATTGATCAAAATGCACTTTAACTAAGCTTAGATTTTTTCAAAGCTTTGTGGTCAATGTGATATCCTTGGACCACTCATTCCATCCAAAGCTTTGTCCAAGCTAATTTGATCATTTAATCAATCAAGAACCTTACTTATTTATCTACATTAGGACCATTTGTAACCTGACCTATCTGGGCACATGCTTGGTATGTGGGCCAAATATTGGCCAATAGGTAATTGCATGAGAAATTAGGTAGCACCATAAAGTTTTTTTTTAAAATCCCCTATTCCAATCTACTAGCCTACTACACCCTAAAGGACCTCGACTCCATGTGAGGCTTATTGTGGAGTTTGAGCTTTGATTGGAGATAGGAGATGTGCTTGAAATCACATCTTTTGGTGTGAATTTAACTTTTGAAAATTGTCTATTGCCTTTTAGATATCATTTCCTATTGTTTAAATGATTTAGATTTTAACATTCTTGATGGTTTTTCTATTCCTCCTTCATACAGATTTGGAAAACCAAACATGGGTGCTAAATATGACTTTCATTTAAAAACTTGGGACAAGGTTGCTAAGAGAGAGAAACTGCAAAGAGCATCGGGTCTAAGAGTCTCATAAATCTAGGTGAAATAAAAGTGTTATCTTGACTTTGACCTTATTTTATCTAATGCAGAGATGAAAGGAAGGGGAAATAAAGAGGAATGACACATGGAACAATTTTAATTGATTTAAATTGAAAAAAAATGTGATAAAGGGAAAAAAGGGATACAATGACACTAAAGTGTGATTCTTTATCATGAAAAAAAGGGAGATGGAGGAAAACATGCTAACATAGATTATTGTGCAGATTTCATCTAATAAAAGAAGCAAAATCTAAAGTTGAGAAAAAGGATCAAAAACATGAAAAGGTGGTAATTTTATGAGAAGGGTTAGGTCCTATCCATGGTCTTACAAAACAACTCATAAAAGAGAAACCCACGAGGGTACCAACAAGAAAAATAAAAGTAAAGTCAGGTAAGCAAACAAATAGTAGTATTTTATGAGGGATGTCAGGTCCTATTCATGGTTTTACAAAGCAACTCACAAAATAAAAACCTAAATTATTCCAAAATAGCATTGGCAAGCAGCAACAATGAAAGATAAAAAGATAAAAGATGGTGGTTTTGTGAGGAATTTCAAGTCCTATCCATTGTCTTACAAAGTAACTCACAAAAGAAAAACCCAAGGGGTGTGAAAGATAAGAGAATACACAAGATGATAAAGAATACTATGATACATCAAGAAACCAAAAGACCAAAAGGGAAGACTAAAGGTTTGTGAAAGGAAGGAAACTATTGTAGAGGGAGATACCCATGCTTAAGCAACCTAAAAAAATGTTAGATAAATACATATAGAAAACATGACAATAAGTAAATGTTTAGGAAAAGTACTTTTTAAGGAATTGAGCATTGGTGGGCTCTTTGAAAACATGGCCTTCATTGATTTGAAGACGTTAAGTTCTTGGTCTAAGAATGTCTTTAACTAAATATGGGCCACACCATTTTTTGGTGTATTTACCTTCTTAATCATGGGTGTAATCTAATTTAAGGACAAGATAACTAGCATTAAAAGTGTGGTTTTTAATATGTTTGTTATGTTGTTGAGTGATGCAATCTTTGTATTGATGGTTATGTTGCAAAGCGTAAAGATGATGTTCATCAATAATATTAAGGGCATGAAGGTGAACTTCATGAAATTATTCATTAGGAATAATTCAATGAAGAGATATACAAAGAAAGGGAATCTCAAATTCTAAAAGAAGAACTAACTCAAAACCATAGACTAGAGAAAATAGAGTTGCCCCAGTGGTAGTGCATATGCTAGTCTAACAGGCCCAAAGTGCAGGGTAAAGATGAATATGCCAATCTGTATAGGTTTCACAAATTCTCTTTTGGATAATTTTGTTGAGAATTTTATTGGTGGCCTTAGCTTGACCATTGCATTACAGATGATAAGGCATGCAAAACTTGTGATTGATCATGAATTTATTATAAAGCTGTTTAACATGTTTATTTTTGAAGTTAGCACCATTGTCAAAAATGATGGTATGGGGAATGCCAAAGTGGAAAATAATTTGGTTAAGAATAAATTTGGAAATGATAGGACCAATGACGTTAACAAGGGGTATAACTTCTACCCACTTGGTAAAATATTTAGTAGCAATGATGATAAAGACATGCCCATCTTAGGAATGAGGAGGTTTACTAATGAGATCAAATCCCCATGTGTAAAATAGTCATGAAGACTCGATAGTTTAAATTTCAATAAGAGATGAATGGATAAGATCATCGTGAAACTGAAAAGGAGTACACCTTTTAGCATATTCAATTGCATCCTTTTCAAGAGTAGGCCAAAAGTAACCCATATGTAGGCATTTGCATGTTGTAGAATGTCCACTATAGTAACCACTGTAAATACCCCCATGTGCTTATTCAAGAAGAGGAAGGACCTCATCTTACATAACACAATAGAGTAAGGTACCTTTAGCATTAAGATAATAAAGGATGTTGTGTCAAAATACATACTTGAAATCTTGTGTACAAATGTGTGTCTTTTCATGAGAGTCTAAATTAGGAGGATAAGTTTAGTGTTCTAAAAATTGAATGATGTCTTTATACCAAAGGCTTTGTCTAATGGTAACAACCTCAATATGACAGATAAGTGAATTCGATGGTTGAGTTGAAGACAGATATTTTTTTATTTGTATAAGAAAGGAAGGAGTGGAAAGAACTTGATTTGGATGAAATAGAGAAGTTGAAGAGGCAACAGAAACAATAATGGAATTTTGATCTCTAGGAATAGGCTCAATAGTGAAAGAGATAAAATCCTTAGCGAGAATGGTTGTGGTTTGATGATAGGTAATAAGGTTCTCACTTTTACATTGATAATTAACACTAACTTGATGACAAATAAGTTGAGAATCACCTTAAAAATGAAGGTATTGAATGTCTAAATCAAGAGCAGCTCTCATGCCTAAGATAAGAGCTTTGTACTCAGTCATATTGTTGGTGACATCAAAGGTGAAGTAAAAAGCTAAAGGAATGATCTTACTAAGAGGACTTGTGAGAATACAACCTAATTGAGCTCCTTGAAGGAATTTAGAACCATAAAATTGAAGATTCTAAGTATCCTCATGCAAGTCAACATTGATTACAGTTAGTTCCTTGATAATGACCTTTGGTTTAGTAGTACCAGAGGGAGTGGAAGATTCATCAAGTTGATTGGCTTTAAGATAAGTGGTAAAGCTATGAAAATAATATTTAAGAGAGATAGCTTGATTAACACCTTCAATGTAAGGAATATTATCATTTATAAAATCATCTTGAAGCGAAGAAGTGGTTGGAATTGGAGCTACAGCAAGTTGGTCAGCTATGACTTGCCCTTTAACAAATTTTTGAGTGACTATGAGAATATCAAATTTCATAAGGAGGACCATCCATTTGCCAATTCTATCTCTAGGAAGATAGGATTTGGAGAAGAAATGATGAAGGGGGTTGGAATGAACAATGACATAAGTAGTTTGGTAAAGCATGTAGTGAAGAAGCTTTTTAGCTACAAAATAGATAGTAAGGCATTCACACTTAATTTTGGTATAACATGTTTCATAGATGATGAGGCATCGGCTAATGTAGTAGATACCATACTCTCTTCCCTTATCATCTTGTTGAGCAATCATTTCCCCAATTTAAATAGGTGTGGAATAAGTATATAGAATCAAAGGTTTATCATTAGAAGGAGGACAAACTGAAGGTGGATGAAGAAAAGACTCTTTCATGTTATCAAAGGTTTTTTGACATGGATCTATCCATTCTAAAGTAGTACTTTTCTTGAGAATGGAATTGATGGAGAGAATTCGATATTCCATTTTGGGGATGAATTGTCTAATTGCTGTAATTTTGCCTAAATGAGTATGAATGTCGAGAATAGAATGAGGAATAAGAATGTTGATGATAGCACTATTTTTGGTAGGATCAGCATCAATGCTATAAAGAAAGACTAATAATCCTAAGAATTTTCCAAATGTGACTCCAAAGACACATTTATAAGGATTAAGTCTAACTTTATATTCGAAGAGACGATCAAAGATGATAGCAAGATCAGAAAGATGATTCTTATGATGCTTGAATTTAGCAATGAGATCATCCACATAAGTTTCAACAATTTTGTGAATGAGATCATGAAATATGTGAATCATTTCACATTGGTAAGTGGCTCCAGCATTCTTGAGACCGAAGGGAATTTTGAAATAGCAATAGGTGCCCCATTCTATGGTGAAATTAGTCTTATATTGGTCTTTAAAAGTTATATGAATCTGATTATATCCTAATAAATCATCCATGAGAGATAACATTTCATAACCAACCTTGGAGTAAATGATGGCATCTATTAAAGGTAATGGGAAGTTGTCTTTGGGATAAGAAATATTAAGGTTGTGGAAATCAATAAAAATGTGAATAACCATAGTGAGTTTCTTCTGAATGGGGACAATGTTGGAAACCCATTCAGAATAATCCACTAGTTTGATAAATTTAGCATCGAGTAATTTGATGATTTCCTTATGACATAAGGTCGAAACTTTAGGAAAAAAATTTCATTACTTTTGATGCACAAGTTTGGCGTGAAGATAAGTAATGATATTATGCACCATAATGATAGGGTCAATGCCAGGCATGTCCTCATAGGGCCAAGTGAAATATTCACTATATTTGTCAAAGAATAAGCTAAAATTATCATGTTGAAAAGGTGAAATCTCTTGAGAAACTTTAATCAGTCAAGGACAAGATGGGGTACCATATTCGATGTGAGTGACTTCTTCAATAAGCATGGAATTACCATCTTGAAAGTGGTATGGTGCATTGGTCAAGGCTTAAAGTGGATTTATTTTAGGATCAAGGCTAGCAATGAAGTTGTTAAAGTAAGGAGATTTAGTTTTAAAGTTTCCAAGTTTATGATGTTGCTGAGGAAGTTGAGGTTCTCGGGCATGACGTAACTCAAGAATAGCTTCATTTATAGGCAAGGTAGGAAGAGGACCATAATATTTGACATCTACTTCAAGATTAATAATTTTATTTCCATGGTTATCATACTCAAAAAGAATTTGATGGACATTGGTTGCCTTGGCATCAAGTGTAATTTGGGGGAAAAAAGAAGTAGATGGAATAGAAGAGATTGGTATATCAATGGATTCAATGATGGGAGAAGGATTGGATGCAATGATTAGATTTAAAGGTGTAGGAGCTTTCAAATATTTATAGGGCATAATTTGTTATACCACCCAGGGAGTCTCAATAAGAGGAGGATTGATAGGAGGCACATGACCCTCAAAATCTAAGGTACGATCCATAAAAATGATATGCACATCCTAATTAAAATCATGGATTTGGATGATGGACATCCAAATCTCTAGATTGATCTTGGGCCATGATATAGCTATCATCATATGTTGGATAAATCATACAAGCTTGAGAATTAGGGGGAGTTTTAAAAGGTAAAATCCCAATATTGTTGAATGTACGAGGATACATGATGAGAGGATCTTGAAATAATTTATCCACTCCAAAATCATTGCAAGTGAAGGTATATTTTGGTAAATAAGGCTCCTAATCATTTCATGGAGGGGGAAAGTCATTAATCTCATCAATAATAAGAATAATACGGTCTCTTGGTAATAGAGAAGGAAGAAACCATTACAAAATATATGGAGGTAACTTGGTAGTATTGCAAGTGTGTTGTAATTCATTGGGCTCATCATAATTAAAATCTACAAGGGCAACTTGTAGATCAAGACTCATATTTATGAACTCAAGTAAAGGATCATTATTAATTTTAGGATTTGTAGGAATATGATATTGAGGTTTAGGATTAGGAAGTTGGATACTTTATGGATTGGGAACAACTTCATGCTTGTACCATTTTCCATTATGCAAGAATTTAATGCATTGACTACCAAAAGTATCAATGGCTTGTATTTGATGGGTCCATGGATGACAAAGAAGGATATTTTAAGATAAATGAAGATCAAGGACTATAAGCTTGGTTCGAATGGTCTTAGGTCCTATGGTTAATGGAAGTCAAATACAACCAAGTGGCTTTTGATTAGTCTTATCAAAACCATGGAAAGTAAGATGAGTTTGCTTAAGATGATCCTTGTTATAAATAAGTTGTTGAATAAGCCACAAGGATGTCAAATTAATACCAAAGCCTTCATCAACTAAGACTTTTCAGATAAGAGTGGTATTAATGACTATTTTAATAAAGAGTGGTAGATCATCAACATGAAAAATAATTTCATCATTAATCATGTCCTCTTCATGAAACTCAATAGAAGGCTTGGAATAAGGACACGAGGTTTTAATGGTGTTGACATTAGTAGGTTAAGAGTTAATAAAAGATGGTTATTCATCAATGGAGGACGGATCTTCAATTTCTTGAAGTTTTTGCATAAGGAATTTATGATGATAGGATGAAGTGCGAACCAACTCCATAAGAGTAATATTACAAGGCATAGAGTTGAGTTCTTCAAGAAAATTCCAATGGCATTTAGAAGAACCATTATGAGTTTTAGAATGTAAATTATTTTTGGAAGGTATATATATGATTGGAGTATTAGGAGGAATTTTTTCCTTAGGTGATTTTGAATCAATATTAGAGGTGGTAGTATCTTTAAGAAAAGTTGTTCTTCTAAAGATGGATTTTTAAGCTTGGTAACGGGAACTTTGTGAGGTGATTTATGATGATAATTAACCTTGGTAGTGTTCACATATTGAGAATTGTTATAATATTGATCATAATCAGCATCGATGGAATGAACATCCTTAAAATTTTCTTGATTATTAGAATAAGATTTTTGGTTACTAAAGGTAGAAGCTTTAAAAGTTTTTCATTTTTGGGAAGCAATAGTGTATTCTTGATAATGAAGATTGATCATAGCTTTATGATTGAATGAATCACCAAGCATATAAAAAAAACAAATTTATTGAGCCCTATATAATATTTATGAGAGTACCTAATGTCGGTATGGAATCAAAAAAAGAGATTAGGGTCATACCACTTAGGAGGAGCATTGGGATAAATGAAAGGTTTTGAGGGCCATAAAAATTATTTCATTTATTGAACTAAAAGAGGTGTATGAGAAGGTGAAGGAATATCAATTTTGGAAACTCCTTGTTTGTTATGTAGATCATTACTAGTGATAGCATTATATGTTTGTAAAGATCCTTTAAGAATTTTAAGATTAGGTTCAAATTTCTTCATAAGAAAGTCCTGACGCTTAGCTTGGTCAAGAGTTTCATTAAGTGTTTGGGGAGCAAAGGTTCGGACCTTATATTGGAGAGTGGGAATTAAAGTCATGATAAATAGTTTAAATAGATTATCATTGGTGATGTTATGATCAAATTTATGAGTTGAATATTTCCATCTTTAGATAAAGTCATGAGCTAATTCAGTTGGAGATTGTTTAGCATTGATAAAATGGCTAAGACAATTTTCAGAAAGATCATTGTGTTGAAACTCTTTAACCAAATATTCAAGTTGCCAAATAGAATGTTGGGTTAGTTGATTATACCATTATAATACATAACTAGTAAAATTTTTGACTAAGATTTTAGTAGTGGTGAATATATTATCTTGGATCCACTCTTTGTAAAGATTGCCAAAGGCTTTAAGAAATAAGGCAGGGTCCTTAGTCCCATTATATTTGATAGTTGGAGATATGTTACCAATAGCAATGGAAATAATGAAGGGAGCTAAAGGCTCATTTTAAATGGTTTGAAACATCTTGTTATTCATTATGGGTTGAAGAATAACAGTACTCAAGGCATCCCTAAGAGGTGGAAGAATATAATTAGGATTATCTTGAGGATGAATAGTTGGAGGTTGATAAGCCACGTTGATTAGATGTTGTTGAAGTTGCATCATTTGGTTGGTATTATAATTTTTCATAATGTTCATTTTTTGAATGACTTGGGCTAAAAGTTAGGTTGTATCAGGATGTGGGTTGGTGTTTTTAGGAGTAGTCCCCATATTGGTATTTGGAGGAGAATTGTTAGAAGAAAGATTACTAGTGGGATTGTTAAGTAAATTTGTATTAATCATTTCCACATTAGTTTGAAGATTTTGATAAGTTTATTGGTAAGTATAGAAAGGATCAAATCCATCAAATTCATCTTGAGGTGTTATTTGTACCATATTGTAGTTTATAGATGAAGGAGGAGAAGAGGTGCACCAAGAGTGATAGTGCTTTTAGGGGGAAAAGAGAGAAAGAAATGAACATCCCATATAGTACCTAAATGGATTCAAGTTATCCAAGAAAAATTTGATAGGATATTTCATTATAATAGAAGAGAAATGAATAGAATGCAAAATTGGAAGGATAAGGAATTAGATTGACAAATAAGGAGAGCAAAAGATAGTGCAGGGTCAATTGGGTCGATCTAGTACAAAAAATAAGGCCTATATAATGTATAGGGTCGATTGGGTTAATCTAGTACATTGAACAAAGGTAATAAAAAGATGGAAAAAGAGCTATAACTTGTACAGGGTTGACTGGGTCAATCTAATACAATGAACAGGGGCTAAAAAAGATACAGAGTCGACTGGGTTGATCCAGAACAGTAGATAGGGAGAAAAAGAAAGATGATAACAAGTTATGATTTGAGACAAGATAATTTCATATCTAATCTAGGAAAGTAAGATTTGGAAGGAAAAAAACAATCAATTGGATTAATGTTGGCCAATCCAATTGAGGCACACAAAACAAAATCTTTCACTAATGATGGCTAATGCAAGTTTTTGCACACACAATTAAGCAAAGAGCAATCAATCAACTTGAAAAGTAAATAGCTAACTAATTGGTCAACCTGATTATTTATTATATTATTAAGATATGATTTTAAATGTGATTAGAAGTTGGTTGTAAGTAAGGTACCAAATATCAATCTAAGGATGGTTTTAGGTAGTTTGGGTTGAAGGGGACTATAGTGGAAATGATACAGGATTGGTATTGGGGCCTACCCCCTCACTTCACACACTATAGTGATAAGGATGTCAGGTGCTTAGCCAAAATATACCATTAACCATGCTTTATATTTGACCAGAACATCAAGTTGACTTCCCCCTTGGTGATGAAATCCAAGTAGGTTGGCCTAAGGTAGATAAAATGTTAAAGTAATTATTTTAGATTATGTGATTTGATCATGTATGCATACAATATAAATAGTGAAACTAAGTGATTAATTAAAAATCCCTTAATTAGACTATGTGTATTATTCTAAGCATGCAAGCAATAGAAAAATAAAAAGTGTGAACTAATTACTAGTAGATATGAGGTTAATTCCAACTTGAAACAAGGTATAGTGTTGACACCATATACATAAAAAATAGAATAGGGTTGATAGGGTCAAATATATATCATGGAAGTAAATCTGAAAATGAATTGGGTCAATAGAGTTGATCCAGTTATTTTAGACAACACACAGAACACAAAACTAGATTGACAGTGTTTATGAAGTTGATTGTGCAAGGGTTGTTTTAAAGACTACAAACTATGAAAGGAAAGATGGAAACAGAGAGAAAAAAAGAGATAGAAATGAACCTTGGTGGATTAAAGATGCAATGAAGGAATATTATTGATGAATAACCTTGGAAGTATACTTGAGAAACCTACAAACTAGGTCGACAAGATTGATAAAGCTATATAGGAACCTGTTGAAAAGTGCTAAAAATATAAGTGGTCTACTAGGTTGACCTAGTAGGTTGAACCGGGTGTTTGAAAGGTTGAAAACCTATACTTGGGTTGATTGGGTTGATCCAATTACCTATTCTTGAAAACCTATATACATAGAAAAATAGCTGGGTCAATAGAATCGATCTAATATGTCAAAATATATGATAAAAATGATGATTAAAGTAATGACTAAAAGAATGAAAAAGTGAAATAAATCATGTAAGGGTTAGTTTCACATCAAGTTCACCAAAATTTAATGTGAAGGTGAATCCAAAGTTAAGTTAATGCTAATAATAGATAAACAAAAAATGGAAACGTGAAGATAATCCAACCATTGGTGGGATAGGATTCACATTGGGTTCACCAGAATGTATGCAATAAAAAATGCATCATGTCTATAAATTAATCTTGGCTTGAAGAAGATAGAGCATACCTACACTTTCAATTGGGGATATATTTGTTAAGTGGGAACATGACCAATATGGGGATCCCCTAAACCTGATTAGGGGATCACTTGTCACAACACATCATGCTAGGAAGGGTTTCAAATCCTACAGTCTAACACAATCGCACAACAACCCTAATGGAGTCCTAATCTTTAAAACATTTCACTTATTCTAAAATCAAGAAATTAAATATAATCTAGTGCACACCAAAGCTTATGGCACAAAGTGGGGGTTAGAAACAATAAAACAAACATGTATAGGGAACTTCAATTAAAGTAAGTATGAGTAACACCCTAATGCATAAAATATGAAAGATAGTATTATTCGAGCCAACACTTATACTACTTCTATCTACTAAAAGAGAGGAGAACAAAGTTAGAATATACTTACTTGAATGTGAAACCATCGAGACTCAATCTTTCCCTTGGCCAAAGGGGCTTCACAAGAGGTTGTTGTGGTTTGTAAGGATCACTAAGAAAGGCTAAAGCATCCAAGACCTATCCACAAGACTAGATTCTCCAAATAAGAAAACTAAGCTAAGCCTCCTCAAGTATAATGATGGAAGAGAAGATTGTGAAGAAGCAAGAGTGAATAATAACTCTTGATTGCACATATAAATAATGACTAAAATGATCTTGTATATATAAGAGGATCTTACCCTAAATCCTTTAAAGAATGTTGATTGTACAAGGTCGACCTAGTTGACCCAATGTGTTTTCAGGGATAATTTACTAGGTCTGAGCTAGGTCGACCAATGGGCTAACAAGATAAGAAAGTAAATAATAACCCTAAATTGTACTTGGTTAACCCAGTTGACCCAATACAATCGACTGTCCAAAAGGAGTTTAAGACAAGAAAAGGAGGAATGAAAGAAGAAAATATTGGAAGAGTACTTAAGGGAGGATAAATAACTTAGGGAATGATTTTTGGATCTAGTTGGATTGGTAATAATGTGGGAAAAAGGACAATAATCCTATGAAGCACCAAAGGTCTACCCACCCCTTTCTTGGTGCACCCCTTAGGGTGTGCACTCAGAGAGATTGAGCCTCGATAGGTTCCTGCAAGATGTAAAGTGTCAGTACTTGATAAAAGTTAAAAATGTTATGTATACACTTAGCTTGAAAATGGAGGAATTCGGTTTTATATTGCATCAAAGAGGTGTTATAGTACAAATTTTGGCAAAGTCTAGTCATGCTAAAGAGAGGGATCCATTTTCAGGCTTAGAAGCCTTTATTTATAACAAAAGGGATGACAAAGATGGGGACCAATGCATATAATGATGGAGAAGGGGTCATTATGATCAAGATTTTTGATTATCTAAAGTTGATTTTGTTAGAAAGGATCATCATGCTAAGGCTACTTCTGGAAAATGACCATGACAACTGTATTATTCCCTTTCAATCCATTTCTAGTTTGCATGATGTTATTTATAGTTATAATGGTGGAATCAAACCATTTTCAAGCATAATTTTAGTTTCAAAGCCATTACAATAGCTAGGTTAATCTTTTACAATCTCCTTTTTGTGTCAATGTAGTTACAATAGCTCAAATGATCCATTTGTTTCTTGGCAGTGTTGATTGCTCCCTACTAGTTCATCTTTGGCATGCAATAATGGAAGAAAGGGGTTGTAATCATGCTACTAGATTCAAAAATAAACCCATTAAAATGATGTGTTTGCCTCTGTGTCATCTCTTTGTAATATTGGCTTTGGTTCAACCTTGATCGAATTGCCTTTAACTTTCAATTTTGACTATCGATCTTGATTTGAGCTTCTCATAATGTGCTAACTGATAGCTCTTTATTTGATCCACAAGATCCTATTTTCAGTCCTTTGACTCGTTGACCTCATGTGCACTATAGATCTTTCTTGGTATGATTACACACTTATCATTGATCTATCTGATAGTTTCTGTGATTTTGACACTTGCCACCTTTTTATTTAATCTTAAGATTCATTGACCTTTTGACTCATTGCTCATCGTAAATCTACTTTGTATAATTACATGCTCACCATTGATTTGCTCGGCCCCACTAACCTTGTTAGTTGATGTACACCATTAAATCTATTGTATGATTGAATGTGATCCATTGATCTTTGGGGGACCCACTGACACTATCTAGTTGTCCATGCTCCATTGGATATTTGATATGATTGAATGTGTACCATTACCATTTAAACTCAAATAGCTATTTCATGAGGTCTAAATTTGATGTCTGCACACTCGTCTTGGATGTCTGTGTGAACCTATTTAACATCTATGTGAATTTATTTAACATCCACGTAAAAATCTAAGTATTTTTAAATCCAAACGGTTATTTATCATGGCTTTACTTTGACGTCTGCGCAAACCTTTCTTTTTGCAAGTCTGACTTTGATGCTTTATAACTTGAGATAGAGAACTCATCGAGACACTAAAATTACTGAGAATGTTCAAGGCATGAAGATATTCATGTTCGTGTAATCCTTTGGCTCACGAGGTTTTCTAAGTGCACTTGTTAAATGCATGATCAAGATGACTCCTTTCATTTTTGTATGACGTCTTGTGATGGTTTGGTTTTTCAAAGCTTGCTCAAGTCATCTTCTGATCATCTTTGAAGACTTATACCTATAGATAGAGATTGCACCAAGGCACCAAACTTACAGGAAATTATTAGAGCACAAAAGACATTATCTCAAGGGACTCTTAAGACCAACTCTAACTCACAAGGCACACTGACATGATATGCTAAATTTCAAATGATGGGGTGATAATTTGACCTGTGGGGACAAAATTGACAACAGTACCCTTTAGATATTGTTGGTTAAATTTCTTATCCTAATGCTACTCATACTCTAAAATATTTTCATAATGGAAACTTGGGGGGAGAAAGTAATATAAATGCATGAAATCAAATAGCAATACACATGAATAAGAAAATATAAAATCTCTCATTTATTTGAACATAATGCAATCATAATATATAAAGGTAAAATAACATAATAGAGAAAATAAACTATGAATAATAAGGCATAACCCACACATATAATTACAATAACAATTCCAAAGCTAAGGGGAAGACAAATAATATTCATAATAGCTCTACGACTCACATGAAATATGCACAATCATGCTCCATTACAATCAAGACTTCAAATAATCATAAATATGTGAAAACAAATGTTTAAATCTAAATCCAAAAATTCATAAAATTCACAAAAATATGACCACCTTACTTAAAATGATTAATTACATAATAAATGAGAAAAGAAAAAAAAGGAAAAACAATTAAAATTCATTTGTCCATTAATATCAATCAATGAAATTTTGAATTCTCTACTTACTATAGATTTTATTAAATCTAAAAGATGTTTTCTAAGGTTATCAATACTTCTCAAACTTTTTATTTTATACTTAACCTACAATTATTAATTTTATAGCCATTTACATATTTAATTTTTTTTCTTTTTTAACTTTATTTAAAATTTCAAATTCATGGTGAGCTCCTTCAAACTTTTCCATCATTTCATTTTTTTGACTTCTTACACAAACTTTTTTTTTTTCACTTCTTACACAAACTTTAATAAAGTATAGGCTTTATTTTGAAATATCCTTAACTTTTTTAATATAGGAATTAGTTTATGAAATAAAAGAACTTTAAACGTTTCCATCATTTTTTCTGATTTCTTACATAAACTTCAACTTTAATAAAACATGAGCTCTTTTCAAAATATCCTTGGCTCCTTAAATATAGAGACTAACTTATGAAATAACAGAAGCCATTTAAATTATGTAATTTTTATTTCCTTCATTTTTTTTTTTAATAGGTTGGTTTGTTTTTGTTTTTTGGTTTGGCTGTAAGTTTGATAATTTAAATATTGGGCGTACTTATTATTTGAATTCATCATTTTAATATATTAATTCTTTTTATCAAAAAAATTAAATAAGTATGAATTAAATATTTTTTAATAAGAAAATTAGATTAATAAATATTCAATTTTGATGTGAGAATTATGAACACTTCAAATTTTTAAAAAAATGATAATATTACTTCTACATCAACTTTTTAGTAATAGAGTTTAATGATGTTAATTATTCCCAACATCATCTTCTCATGAATCTTTTTGATGAATTGATTTATTATAAAATCTAAAAATAAATTAATATTATAATTAGTAAAAAAAAAAATTACCTACACCCCAAGTTTTTATTAATAGAGGAAGGATGTCGATTCATCCTAGCTTCATCCTATATGTCCATATAACTAGTAGACCTATTAGGGTTGTTTACTTATGCTCGCATTTGTGTAGAGGTAGACCTTATCAAAGGTCTCCGACAGAGAATCCAATTTAAACATAACACCTTCCGTGTGTTCTAAAATTTGGATTATGAAAATGTTGCCTTTAGATATCATTTTTACCATTAAATTAGCCATCTCCAAAGGATTTGTCCTCACACAAGTAATCTAAAAAATAAACAAGACTAATCTTTTAATCCTAAAGGTTGGTAGATATATGAACACCCTCCTTCAAACAAGGGCACACAAAATTATAAATATGGTACACAGAAAAAAGAAGATACAGAGCTTATTGGAGAAATAGATGTGATAGATTTCTCTTGCAAAATGACATCTATAGATAATGCGACAAGTGGAGGAATCAAGAGATCACATGAATCTGACACTTCTAAATCAAATAAAAACCAACCCTTGTTTGAACCTCATCATACTCTTGTGCTTCCAATAATTATTACTAATCCAATGGTTATTGGTAGTCAAGAGGGTTGGACAAATTTTCAAAAGAAAAAGGGCAAAAAAGGTTGTATTGTAGATACAAGTTTTGGTCATTTATATTTTTTTTACTCCATTGATTTATTCTTGTCTGGATCTATTTTTTCTTGTTTCCCCCCTAAGACTTGTTTAGTTCAATCTAACTTAACTTTCGAGGTGTGACTTTTGCACCCATCTTTTTTGTATGACTAATATTATATGTTTTATTAATAAAAAATACTATTCAATTCAAAAAATTATTGAAAAATAATAATATTATAAATTAATTTAAATATTTAATTTTAAAAAATAAGAATTATACCCTCTAAGTGAAGCTCTATTAATAAAAAGATGTCAATTGATTTCAATATCATCCATATAATAACTAATAGTTTTACTATAAAAACCTAAAAAATAAAATAATATTAAAATTTATTTTTTATATTTTAATTAAAAACACTTAAAATAAGAATTATACGACCATAAACTCTTAATAATAGAGGAAAGATCTTGATTCATTCCAATGCACCCTCCCTATAATCAAAACCAAATAATTAAATTAATTATTAATAAATATTTAAATATGAAATAAAAATAATATACAAAATAATTAAAGATGAATTTTGAAACTTATTATAACAATGGTAAGACTTTTGATCTATTTAAGGGGTGTAGTTTCACAAATGTTGGAACCACCATCCTCCTACCCCAAAAACTCATATTATGCAATGCTCTTCTATTTAAGTTTCTACATCATGTCTTATTATTAATTTTAATTATTTAAAATATTCATTTAAGTTTTTTAAATAAAAATGTTATTTTATTTATATATTAAAAATATATATTTTATTTTTTTCAATTTTTTTTACTATTCTATTGTTAAAATATATTAAAAATAATGAAAAAGACTTTAAATCAAATTAAAATAAAACAAAGATACCATTAATAATTTTATTAAATAAGTTACATACAATCTAAAAATAAAAATAAAGAAACTAACTTAAATATTTTATTAAACAATTTGTATACAACTTAAAAAATTAAAATGAGTAAACCAACTTAAAAAATTTATCAAATAATTAACATGAAGCTTAGAAAATAAAAAATAGATAAACCAAATTAATAATTTTATTAAAAAATTTGTACATGAATGAAAAAAGTGGATAAGGTTTTTACATATTTTTTAATATTTTTTAAAAATTTTTTTTTACAGTTTTTTATTAGGTTTTTACAAAATTTTCTACGATTTTTTAAGGTTTTTTTGGTAGGCTTTACAAATTTATTTCATTGTTTTTCTTATATTTTTTTAATAAGTTATACCATTTTTTTCTTAAAATTGTTTTGTAGAAATTATATAAATATATATTATAAATTAAGTTTATTTATAAAATATAAAAAATATATTGCTCTGATTTTTGGTTCAATAAGGGTGAAATAATTTTCTTTTTTTTTTTCATCTAAAGGTGGATATATTGTTTATTATTCTTTACTCCTTTTTTTTTCTTTTTTTTCATTTAAAATTTTGTTTATGTATATATATTCCTTTTTTTTCTTTGTTATTCTTTTCTTCTCCTTTTTTTGGTTCTTTTACTTTTTTTTTTTTGTTTCTCCTTTTATCCCGCTATGTTATCTTTTTCTACTCTCTATTCTCCTTTTTCCCCCTCCTTTTTGTTATTTTTTTAAAGGTGAAAATGGAATGAAATGGAAGAGGGAACATCTGACCTCCTACTTAATTTTTTTCAAAGTATGAACATTTTAAAACACAAATGAAGTGTAATTTGTATCAATTTTTTTAAGTAGAAAGTCGTTATTATTAATATAATACAATTATTAATTAAATGTAATAATAATTAATTAAAACTTTAATTATTAATATTTTTAAAATATATATAAATGAATAAGAAAATTACATTTTAATTAAAATATAATTGAAAAAAATTATCTTTAATCATTATTATTAATTAAATTCTTCTTATATATATTTAATACATATAATCACTTTTTTAATTTTTAATTTTAATAATAATATTTTTTATTTTAATATAAATTATTATTTTTATTAAATAAATAAAAATTGTTTATTTTTTAATAAAATAAAAATGATCTCAAAAAAATATTTTGAGATCTGTAGAAGAATAGTAACATTGTCACAATACTAGATATAACAATTATACCCTAGCATAATTACTAGCAATTATCATGAATACCGTGATTACTAAGATTTTTTTATAATGCTATGTTTTATATTATTATAGTTATGGTCATCGTTATTTTAATTGAATTCAAAATATAGACGATGAGACTCTAATAACCTTTTAAATTTTATTATAAGTATAAATATTTTTTTTATTAAAAATAAATAGAGATGAAGATTATGTCACTTGCATAGAAGTATGTAAGCATTGAAATTTTATTGAAGCATTAAATAATGGTAAACTCATACATTTAATTAATTATTTTAATATAAATAATATTTATTTAAAATATATATAAATTTATTTTTTAATAAGATTAAAATTTATTAAAAAAAATTCAAATAAATTTTTTACTATTAAATTAATTTTTAAAAAAAATTATAAACAATTGAGAATATTATTTAAAAAAATTATCAAATAATTATAAATATTTTTCAATTTTATTATAATTATAAATATTTTTTATTAAAACAAAAAATTTGCTATTAAATAAATTTAAAAAATAAATAAATAATTATAAACAATTCAGAATATTATTTAAAAAAATTATCAAATAATTATAAATATTTTTAAATTTTATTATGATTATAAATATTTTTTATGAAAACCAAAAAAAATTAAAGATTATACTATTGCCCAAAAAAAAAAGCAAACGTTAAATTTTTAATGAAACATTAAATAATGAACCACCCTATACATTTAATCACCTTGATTTTTTATAAAATTTAAATTCAATAATTATTTTGTTTAATAAAATGTGTAATTTTATTTTTAAATGTATAATTTTTTAGAATTTTTTGTATTAAAATATTTATATTTTTGAAAGATTTTGGGAGAAGATATATCCCTACTTTTTTATATTCATGTTTTTTTATTATTGGTAAATGTAAGGTTTTGATCGGGACTTTATATAGTAAAAGAAGTCAAAAAATAAAGATATATAAAAGTCACTAAAAAAGTCACCAAAATCAACCAACAAACTCAAACTAACATCAAACTTAATTAACCAATCTTAAACAAAAACCAGAACATATTAAGAGAAATCCCAAGATAAAATCAAGTCCAAGAAATAATTTTTACCATTTAAATCACAATTTAATTATACCAAATATTTTTAAAAAATTGTATTTTGATGGATGATATAACAAACCATCATCCTCATCCTCATCAAATAAAACTATATCACCATTATCGATCATCCTCATCAATTAAAACTATATCAAAATATTTTTCTAAATAACATATTTTTGATCTCATTTCAAAAATAATTCATTGTTACTTTATAACATGATGAACACATGTAAAATTTTCAATATTCAATGGTAAAGAATATTATAATTTCACCATTCATATCACAATTTAATTATACTAAATATTTAGAGATTTGTATCTTGATGATGGTCTAACAAACCATCATCCACACTAATTAAACTACAACTTTCAATATTATTTCAAAACTTTCAAATAGTCACCATTATAATAAACCATCATTTACATCAATTATAGACAAGATTTTAAATGTGGGCTTACAAATAAAATGATATATTTAATATAAGTTGAGGATTTCATTTTATTATAACACTTTATTTATATATTGAGATTAAAATAATATAAAAATAATTTATTATTATTCTCTGAAATGATGAACAAATGTAAAATATTAAATAATCTTTCTTGAATATTATAATTTTACCATTCGAATCACAACTCAATTATATCAAATATTTAAAAGGATATATATATTGACAAAATATCATTCTAGTCAATTAGATCTATATCAAAATATTTTTATAGATTATAAAATATTTCTAATTTTATTACAAAAATAATTCATTATTATTTTATAATATAGTAAACAAATTTAAAATATTAAAGAACATTGTAATTTCATTATTAATATCATAATTTAATTATATTAAAAAAATTTAGAAGGATTTATATTTTAATATTAAATATTAAAGAATATTGTAATTTCAGTATTCATATCACAATTTAATTATAATAAATATTTAGAAAGCTTTGTATCTTCGATGATCTAAAAAAATTATCATCCACGTCAATTAAACTACAACTTTTCATATTATTTTCGAACTTTCAAATAATCACAGTTATAATATAATTAATATTATAATAAAAAATGTTTTTTTATCTGTGCTCTGTACAAGTACTCACCCCAATTATATTATCAGATTAATCAATCAAAATATTGTAGAGAAGACAAATGAAGATGGTTATCAGATAACAATGAAGCCACAAACCAAGGCAACGAGTGATTATATATAACACTAGCACCACACACTTGGAAAATTCTCCACTTACAGAATTTTTTCCCTCTCCTGCGTTAATCAAACTGAATCCCTGGCTGGAAACCGGCATTTTCTTCATTACATCTCCTCTCGCACTTGGCGCCGTCGTCGCTGTTCATTTGCAACCCCGTATGGCAACATGCTGTACTCTTATTACTGTTGGAATTCACCTCCTTGGAATCAGCCGCTTCTACTCGATTACCATTGGGAGGGGCAGAACAAGGCAAACTGATACACAATTCCAAATTTATGTTTGGCCACTCTTCCCTTCCGCTGCCTGCGTCTGGAGCCGCGTGTTCAACAGAGCTGCTGACTTCCGAGGGCTCATGTTGGAAGAAATCCGCCATTAAAATCTCACACGTCGGGGAGCGACTACTGCTGGTGCTGTTATTATTCAAGGGTTGAATATGCCGGTGGGATTGTGGGTCGATTCCCCGGCTGAGCAATTTTCTTTTGATGTGCGTGTTCCAGTAATTCTTTATTTCATTGTCCGTTCGTCCGGGCAATCTCCCTGCAATCAGAGACCATCTGCACCGCCATTTCCACAAACTCAACATCTAATACACAGACAACTAATAATCTCAAACCAAGAAAAATCAAAGAAAACATTAAGTAGACAACAAGCAGATTTAACATGAATTGTCCATGTTTAACAAGGTGATTTTCAAAATTATGCGCATACCTGTTTCCCAGGAGGGCGTGGAGTTTAATGACGAGATCGTCTTCTTCTTCAGAGAAATTCCCCCGCTTGAGATCGGGGCGCAAATAATTTATCCACCGCAGCCTGCAGCTCTTCCCACATCTCAGCAGCCCTGTAAAAATACAAACAAAAACTTAGATTTCTGTACAGAAGAACATAAAAAATCTATGGATCATTACTGTAGAGGAAATGAATATGAATTAAAAACCTGCGGCCTTGGGGAGGGACCTCCAGCGGCCTTCTCCGTGGGCTTGAATGTGGGCAACGAGCCTGTCGTCTTCTTCTTTGGTCCATGCCCCTTTGTTCGTATGTGCTTTTTCACAGCACGGAGATCTTCCCATCTTCCGCAGGACAATGGTAATGTTGAGAGTGCAGTACTCTGCAAACACAATAGTGTATGAAGACGGTATTCGAGAAGAGAGAGAGTATGCGAAACAGTTATAGAGAGTAAGTTATGTGATTTATGTATGGGTGGAGTTGGTGATAAAAAGCATTTGAATGACTGGTAGTTACCAAAAGAAGGCGGGTAGTTAAGACGATCCGCTTTGTTTTGTTTTTTTAAACATACAATTTAGATCATAAATGGGTATATTTGATGTTGAGTGGATGTAGAAGTGCGACCACTCACTTGACCACTAATCTAATGAGAGATTCCAAAGGCCCAGCTGAAAAAATGAGGCGAGCAACTTATCATCTGGGAAACTCATAGCGCCCTAAAAGTAATGACCTCACAAAGAAAGATGACCAAACATTCATCTTTATTCAGGGTACTGAAAGAAACTGGATATGAAAGTAAAGATAGTTTTTAAGTCATTGTCGAGTGAGATATTAATTATGTGGATGAGATTATCATTGTGGAATTTCATATAGATTTTTTTTTTCCTTTTATTTTATATATTGTTTAATAAACTTTATAATTGTAAATATATAAATTTGATAATAGACATTTCATTATATTAGGTTTGATCTAATTTTGATATATAAATTTGGTAATAAACATTTCATAATATCAATTTTGACTTAATTTTGATATATATGATATGTGTGTGTATATATGACTCTCACACACCTTTTTCCATATACATTTATTTATTTATTGACTTTTCCAATTCAATTTGTCGTCATTTATATAGACAATATACCTGGTATATATTTTAATATTCTATTATGTCGTCATTGATATAGACAATATACCTGGTATATATTTTAATATTCTATTATTCTAAGCATGATGTCATCATATCCCAGAGCACTATTTTTTCATTTATGGACAATGTTGGCAATAGTCGGACATTATTGGTTACCAACAATATTTGTTTTCATCATTAGAGTCTCAAGGACATCAAACAACTATTTTTCAAATTTGAATCCCTTCTTTAGGTTGGCCTATACGTTTTACATATTGGTTGTGGGAGAAAATCATCCAAAGAGTCATCTATATATACACATCAAGCTTAAGGCCATTTCTTTTTAAAAAGCATATCAAATTCACTTGTACATTGAGAAATCATTTTTCACATCCTTAAAGCACTAGCCAAAAGCATTCAAATCTAAAAACCTTCAAAAGAACAATCTTAAAATCTACATGTGAACACTAATGTGAGGTCAAAATGCATGTTGTCAAGTCTTGAAAGACAAAGTTATGCATTGCATTCTATCATAACATTATTGAGAAAACATACACATATGTGAAATAACTATTTACAATTTGAGTCCTCTTCAGAGTATTGGAATGCAGAAAACACTCAACCACTCAGTGAGGTGTGGTAGGGGCTATCCAACCTATTTTAAACCCCTTTTTATACGTCAAGCAAGTGTCAAAATTGGAGTTAGGTTTTCAATGTAAAGGAGAATAAAATTTGAATATGCACACAAGATCGATGATTATAAATTACAAATGAATCATTTTGACAAGTAGGCACACCGATATATGGCACAACAAACTGATAAATCACATAGGGAAAATTTTGATAGATAATGGATAGATTAAGTTGTTGCACGAGTCTAACCTCTACCAACAACATCCTAACAAAATCTATTAAAATCAATTTCTTGAGCCAAGAAACCATGGATCAATTTAAAAGTATATTAGATGATTGTACAATGACAGTGATAAAAAAATAGTAAATCATGTAATTACCTTAATTCCTTATTCATTTTTATATATAGTAAGTATAAGTAATCATTTCTTAACGTTTAGATTTGTATGGTGAATGATATCTCTTATACACTCTGAATTTTAATAGTTTTATACTTTTTTAGATCACTAAATCCAAAATAAATTAAAACATTTTGGTGAGCTTAGTCATTCTTTTGAGCACACTAAACCCTAGGTCTTTATCCCTTAGGATTTCATCATTCCTTGTTAGGTTTTCAGATTTAATTTTCAAGTTCTTCTTATTAGGTAGTATTCTAGCCATTTGCCATCATAATTCTTGATGTTTTCATGATCATATTATATGCCACTAATAAGGTTATATCTCTTATCCCTATAATGCGAAGTGCTAGGTTAAATGGTGTTTAAATTGAGCATAATCGAATTCCTTTGGTCTAACCATGCATGTGTGTGTAATATGTAATGGATAAAATAGATTAAATGCAAATTAATTCTTCTATGAATATAAATGTCAATAATGAACATATAGTAGAGGAACATGTTGTTAATGATGATATGCATGAACTTGAAACTGCTTATAAAGATAATAATGAATATCATGGTAAAATACATATTAATGGCTTTAATGGTGTAGATTTTACACAAGTTGCAAGACTTTTTGATTTTGAGGTCAAAACTAGTATGAAACTTTATGATTTAGATAAGATCATGAAAGTAATCCTAGAGGTCAAGAATGCAAATAATGCTAAAGTAGCCATAACTAAGGAACCACATGATGAACTCTTTAACAATATTAATTTAAATTTTAGAGGCACAAATTTTACAATAGGTTTTTAGACCACTACTCCTATTGGTATTATTCATATTTATACACCTATGGATACATATGTGATGCCTACCCATTGTGGGAGGGCAACATGACCTAACACTCAAATTTCTATGACTCCTATGCAAAATATATTTGTGCCTTCTAAGATTCCTACTCATGTGACATCAATTATTGCTACAAAAACTTTATGCCTACTACTCAAACCTTGGTGAAAACTATCATTGATCTTCAAGCTAAGATTTTATAATTGTCCAACAAGTTTATTTTGAGCAGACCATTTGACTGATTCTCAAACATTATTACATAACCCATTGGCCCTAAATATTTTAGCATTTCCCTCGCCTATGGGACTTGTTTCCCCTAAGATTACATTATTTAATGGTAAAGGTGATCCAAAATAACATCTTAGATATTTTCACATAACATATTTATACTCTGCATCCAATGATAAGTTGTTAATAATTTTTTTTTTGAATAAGTCTTAAGGTCTATGATTTTCAAAAAAATTATGATATCCCAACCTAATCAATGCATGTTCTCAATCCTTTGGCTAATTAGTTCTTAGTGCACTTTTATATCAACATTAGTGAGAAGTTGTCATATGCTCAAATAAAAAACATAAGCAAGGACCTAATGAACCCATAAGTGAATATGTATTTAAATACAATGTTATGTTATCTAAAATGAAAAATAATATGACTAATAATGAGTTACAAGACATTCAAGAAACTATTTTTTGATCCATTGCATGAGTCTATTATGTTCAAATGGTCTAATTAATTTTATGAATTATCTCACATAGTCAAGGACCCTAAAGTTAAGCTCCTTATTATGAATAAATTAAGGTATGTGTCTAATAACCCAACATCTTCTAGTGAAAAATTTCAAATCAAACGAACTTTAAAATATGAAGCAAATAGTACTAAGAATGATGCAAAAGTTATAGTTAATGCAATTTCACAACCTACTATTTGACTTGTCTTATTGACTCCTTAAAAGAGGTAGCTTACATGATTATCATAGCCTCCTCATAAGATATTACATAATCTAATTGATTACAATCTCATATCTATCCATGCACAAAGGGAGGTTGACAAAAAGAGGGAAAAATATAAGAGGTTTGACATCAATGAATATTATGATTATCACATATGTGCAAGACAATCTATGAACAAATGTTTTTGGTTAAGACATAAAATACAATATTTTTAATGATAATATTATTGAAATCAATAATTTTAATAAACCTATGATTGATTCAATGGTACAACTAATGGGAATGTGAATTTTAAGATCTTTTTTTTTTATCTTTTTCCAAATCAAAACGCAAAAGAAACCAAAACTAATCTTAAGGTGCATATTCATTACAAAACATGTCCTCCTCCCACTTATTATACTTATAAAACCAAATAGGAACATCCTATTAATGATATTATCGATAAACTTAAGGATTAATAAGTACATAAACATAATATTACATTCGATGAGCATGATATTGTTGGATGATGATTCTATCAATGTGCCATTATTTGTGCATGCTTACATCAACTTACAATCTATACACTATGTTATGGTGGATAATGGTTCAAGAGAAAACATTTACACTATTACATTTCCTACTACTCTTGGACACACATGTAAATAATTGATTGGTATGACAAAGACAATAAAAGGGTTCAATGGAAAATTATAAACCCCACTTGAGAGTATTTTTCTACCACTTGTGGTAGTGCAAATGGAAATCAAGACTTGGTTTTTTATTCATCCCAATATGGGGGAATTCAACATGTTACTATTACATCCATGGATACATAAGATATGCGTTATATCATCTTTGGTACATCAACATGTTAAGTGTAAGAGTGAGTGTGTGTGTGTGTGTGTGTGTGTGTGTGTGTGTGTGTGTGTGTGTGTGTGTGTGTGTGTGTGTGTGTGTGTGTGTGTGTGTGTGTGTGTGTGTGTGTGTGTGTGTGTAGCATAGTAGTTATTATTTTGAGTGTTCTATATGAGTATCATATTTAGCTAGACATAATTCCTAAAAAAACCTCCACTATAACCTATTATACAACTTGTACATGTTCATCCTATAAATAAAAATCAAACATAGATAATTGATCTTTCTAGAATACTAGTTCTCCAACATCGATAACATAAAAGGCATATTTAGATTCCATAGAATGCTTTGCCTAGTCTATCATGTCCTAAGTTTGTTGTACAAATCCATCTTCATGTTCCATATTGAACACCATATTATACTCCTCATGTGCAATGTATTTCACAGACTACTATAGTTTCTACATCTACATAATATGCATAAGGTCATATAGGCTATGATAATAAGGATAGATATGCTATAACATATGATCACTTCTTAGATTTAGGTACAAATACATATGTTACTACTCGCCCATGACACGTGATATTTGACTCAATTGATATAGGACCTAAATTTTATCATCTCATTGATGGTATCATTGGTTAGCATGAGTATATATCAAATTTAAAATATTAATGAAATTTTGAAAAATAAAAAATTATGACCTATGCATGACATGTTTTGCTAGTTAAATTTTTTAATTATGTTATCATATATACATGATAGATCACATATATATTCTATACACACATAATTTTCATGGTATACATGAGTGTGATGCAAGACATATAGGTTATTATATGCACATGATTAACACATGCTAAACTGTGCACTCAACTCCCTGAGGTTTGGCTGAGATAGCTGATGTAATGGATGGGGCTATGGATTTGGTTTGTTGTTGAGAAGAATGGGATTTAGAATGGGTGGTGGAAATGGGTTCTCATGATGTAACCAAAGACCTCAACATCTTGACGCTCATTACGAGTGTTAAGATGAACTGAAATAGAACTCCATGGTCCTTCAGTTTTTGAGATCATAAGAAGGTGGAGCTCTTGATTAATACTAAGATTGGAGAAATGGAGGAGCTTTGGTTAAATGACTCATGCTGAGATGTATACTCTTAAATTTGGGTATTCCCACTCAATTTCATCCATAAAATTTGAATGATATAGGACGAGGCTATACTTGAGTAAAAGAAAGAGATATGAATGGAAAACTAGGCCCGAATGACATTATACTAACTTCCTCTATTTTAAATAAGGGAGATGATGGGTGGATAAATAAATTTTTTTTCCAAGGTAGATAATGATTCAAAAATAGGGTGAGGAATCAGAGTGGAATGAAAGACCTCACATCTTAATTCGGTGTTAATATCATATTGTGTGGCAACTATAGGAATGGGTGCTCTAACCCTAGGGAATAAACCATGCCAGATAATACCAAGTTTCTTAGGAAGGGTCATCCAAAGGAGGATAGGAAAAGTCCAAGGTAAAGTATATGAGATTATTCAATTAATGGTTTGTTATGTGTGTTTGTTGTGATGCTTGAAGTAAGTCTTTATACGGGGGGGCGGGCGTGGGTGTTGGGTTTTCTAAAATAAATGCTTGTTTGCTAAAAATGAAATGTTGAAATAAAATAAATAACAAAGTTGAAATTAAATGAAAATAAAATTTATTTTTATATTTTTTCGATGGTTCATAATGCATGCAAAAGAGCGAGGAAGAAACTTATACTATTATGTAAAGTGTTGATTTTATATAGCTTTGTCTATATGAAAAATAAGTGGTGTTTTTTTTTTATTATTATTATATGAGGTGGAATAAATATGAAGTTATGTATTCTTAGAATTCAATCAATGCAAAAGAAATATAATCTAAAACAATGGTGTCACAACACTTTCTATTTACTTTTGTTGTCTAGAAACATTTTTTTCCATTGATTTGTTGAATAGAAACAAAGAATGTAAATTCAATCTTTTTATATTTAAAAAAAAGAAAAAAAAGACTTTGAATCTATCAAAACAAATACTAATTAGAGATATAATACCTCTATTTGTATGCCTAATGTTGTCTAAGTTCTTGTAGTTGGCTAGTTGATTGTTGGAATGAAAGAAACTTGTTTTGATCTTAGAAATAAAATATTGTGTTAGTTGGAAAATGTCTTGAGAGTTCACTAAAATCTTCCTATGAATGGTTTAAGAAATGTTTTGCTAATTTAAAAATAATAAATCTATTTGAATGTAAACACAATCAAAACTAACTATTATTTTTGGTAGTAAAGATAATGAAAATAAATAGACCTCTTTTACTCTTTTTCTGAATAAAATAATGAATTTAATACAATAACAAATACATTAATCTGATATAACAAATAAACAATACTAAAAATCAAAGAGAACTCTAACCTAACCTAGACATAGATTAACTGGAATGCATGTAGTATGTTGATGATAAAATCCTCAGTATGCTAGCTCTTTTTATCCTTGTGTTGATTCAAGTAACTCTATAACTAGAGGATGCAAAAAATGTGGAACAAATGGGGAAGGAGAGGAGACAAACACAAATGGAGAGTATTTGAACTAAGGTTGGCCAATGATTTGGTTTTCAAAGACTAAGTTTTTGAACCACTAATACTTCTTCACCTGTGCTAATGTAGTCAACATAAAAAATATATAAACTAGATCTTTAGACAATTGTAGCAAGGTTGAGGCTATAAGAGCTTCAAAATAAAAATCTCTAATGACAATTTTTTGATCTAAAATCAGACCAAAATTGGCCTTTGTTTTTACTTGCAAAACACTCCCCATTTTTAGTTAGAAAATGGGGACCCTCTTTTGCTTTGTAGTTTGGTATTATACTTTCCAAGAGTTCATTATGGTTGATGGTTTGAATTGACCTTCTTAGCAATGTACTACATGATTAATTTAAAAGTGACCAAATTGGTTTAGTTTAATGTCTTTGTAATTCTTCAATTGATTCCAAGATTTTATTTAAGAATACATTCATTTAATATCTAATTTTGCCTTAGTCTACTTATCTGCTTATGTTTTGAAACACATTTTACAGCTTCCTGTCAGATTATTTCACCTTAGGTTTATGTAAATTATATGAATTTTCTAAAGTTTATTGCTTCTTTTCTTAGGTATTTTGATCTATTTTTTATTCAATTTAAATTTGAATTACTAAATGTTTATAAGGTTTCACTTTTTAACTTAGTCACTTTTCATGTAAATAGATGAAATTGCCTTTTAAATTAATCAAATGGTTAACTTTATGTATAGTTTTATTTTATATTTATTCATTTTTCTGACCTTGCACTAGCCATTGGAATTTGAATTTTCATAGCCATTTGATTTCAAATTCATAGCCATTAATTTTGTAAAACCTAAGTCACTAACTATGTTTCTCATGCTTTATTCATAGGTTGGCTTTTGGACTTTATGCTTGGAAAAGTAAAATTACTGAAGTCTTTCTCATCAAAAAATTATCAAAGGTTTGTTATAACTTTTATGCATAAGTTCAAATATAAAGAATCTAAAGACTTCGCGAGGATGGTTCCAGTATTGGATCTTCAAAACTTGTGAATTCAAAACTTGTGTAAGCAAACAATCAAAGGATTTATATAGAATTTGCCTTCACTATAATTACCAAAATCTTTTACTCTTCAAAAAAATGTTTAGGAAACAGTCAAAATAATTATTTTGAACAAATGTTTTGAAGATTGTACAGAGGATGTCTAAGTTTTGAGTCTTTAGAAAAGGTACCCAAAGTAAATCCTAAGAGAGCCCCAAGAAAGCAAGTGAGAATTAGAGTTTGCATATAGAAGCCCATGCCCAAAAAAATTCCAAAGATAAAACTTAAAAAGATTGAGACTAGTACCCAAGTAGAAACTTCAAAAGTAGGTGCACAAAGTGTAGATATTCATTCTTCTTGCATGCTCTCTTCTTAAAAGTCTTGGTTACTGAATTATTAAGGTTTTATTCCTTCATTTAAGAACTGTAGCTTTTAGTCCTAATTCATAGCCTTCAATGCACACCCTTTACATAGAATATAACCAAGTGATGGAACAGGAAATAGGTCTGGGCACATGGGTCTCCCATACTTCAAGCAACGAAGAGAGAAGTACATGAGGAGTATTTCTAAATCATGAAGAGCACACTCAAAATTCCAATGACTTCCTCACACTCAAAGGTTGAAGTTTAATGCCAAATTATATAATTATACTTTTATGCTCCCATTTTTCATAGGTTATGAGTTAAATTATGCACCACTTCCTTCATTAACTGGTACAAGTTCTAGATATCAGGCACAAAATTTTGTGAAGGTACCCAAAGAAACTGTCATAACCATGTGGTACCTTTTTTATGGCTCCTTATAACTCTAAATACTTTAAAAGTAACCTTTGGTACTAATCTAATTTCACAAAAGTTACCCACTCCATAGACCTATCATAGATGTTAAATCCTAAGATAGCTTGGCCCACCCAGAGGGTACCACATCATCAATTATTATAACAGCCAATTCTTCATACCTATATGAGATGTCAGAGCCTAGGATATCCCATCACACTTAGAAGGCACAACATCACCAGTTGTCAAAGTGGCTAGTCCCACCATCATATATATCTAAGCTAGGGAGATCTTGGCCCACTTAGAGGGTACCATGTCACCAGTTTTCAAAGCAGTTAGTCCCTGGACCTATCAGATATGTTAGAGCATAAGAGATCCCAACCCACTCAAAGGGTACCATGTCACCAATTTTTAGAGTTTTTAGTCCCCTAACCCTGTTAGAGATGTCAAATCTTGGGAGATCCCAACCCACTCAAAGGGTACCATGTTTCCAGTTGTCAAAGTGGGTAGTCCCCTAGACCTATCAAAGATGTCAAAGCTCAAGAGCACTCAATGAGAGAGATGATGACACATGTCATAATATCACTAACCCAAATATTTCTTTTCAAGCTAGGAGTGATGTTAGAGCCTCGAGTGATCGAGATGATTCCATATGGCATAATCTTGAAAGCCCATGATCTCAAAGGTGAAGCAATTATCCAAATATCTAGATTTTCTACAAGATGATGCATGCCAGTGAAGAGACTAAATATAGAGTGCCCAAGCAAATGACATAAGGCCACATGGCCATGGATATGACAAAAGTGAATGGTAGAGCTGAAACCCATAGATGTTGATGAGCTACCAAGTGTCAAAGTGGGGTCCATATAAGAAGAACTAACCATGCCATGTGGTAAAATTAAAATGAAATTGAGAAGGGGTCAAGTGGCAAGAAACCCATCAGAATGAAGTACACATTGGTTATGCAGTAAATAAGGCATGAACTTGAAATTTATGACCCATTTGGTCATCAAAATTGTCAAAGATCAAGAATCAACCATGCATCCAATTTGATTTGCAAAATCAAATCTTGGTCAAACTGCATTATGAATAAGGCACAAATCATCAGCATGTCTTGCACATAAGGACCAATCATGAAGCATAAACAACCAAGAATATGCCTTAAAGAGGCATGAATATAACTATATAAGATGTAGATAACTGATGATCTCAGTGCAATCCCAACTGAATTCCTTATTGGTAGTCATTATTTATTTATTCTAACACATATCCATCTATATTCATGATGCAGTTGAATGGGGCTCATTCTTAATGAGCCTCAAGTGGGCTAGCCATGTCGAGGATTCTTGAAACTACCCCATCATGGGATCAGTTTGAATTTGAATTTACTTTTAAACTCCATAGGCCTATGCCTATTTAAGATCAACTCTTGTTTTATATTAAGGGTTGGATTTTAGTTTTAGCAATAGAATAGTGGGCCAGACTAGTTGGTTCTCCCTAGTTAAGCATATTAGTCATTTTATTTCATGCATTTTCTATGCTTTCTAGATTAGTTTTTTGAGTTGAGGTTATTTTTAAGTTGAGTTTGTAGCTCACTGAACATTTGATGAGTCCCATATGATCTTTAATACAAACAAATTTAATCTAAAATATTTGTCATTTGATAGACTTGGTCTATACATGTATATGGTGAACCTATTTTCCTCTTTGGCTCTGTTACTTCATTCCAAAAACTCTTACACTGTCCTTAGTTAGAGTTGTGCTAGGTTGGGTTCAACTAAGGACTAGTCAACCCAATAGCTATTTTCTCAATAGAAGTAGGTTGGCTAACATTGGAAAGTGGGCATTTCTTCTCTTTTTCCCCTACCTTTCTCTTTTTTGATCTTTTTTATTAGAGTGTTAGATTAGTTTAGCCTAGTTTTTGAGTTGTAATATGAGTTTAATGTCTATCTTGATTACATTCTCTTGTCTATTTATGCATATTCACTATTCAATCCATGAAATATACTTTTTTTTTTGAATTTATTCATAAATAGATCATTCTACTAGTTCTCTAGGCATAATCTCTTTATTTTAATTGCATATTGACTTGTCTAAAATACATGTTAAAGACCCTTGACATGGTATGGTCACAATGAGCTGACTGGGTTACCCTGCTTACCAAGACCTTAGGGAAGGTTTTCTTATTTTAATAAATCCCTCAAGTATGTGAAATGAGTTAGGGGAAATGTCCATAACGCACTCATATTATTGACATAATGCAATCACATTATTTAAATTATGGCTCATTAATTATTGAGCCATAACATGATTATGTTAATACATAACACTGTCATGTTAATAGATATCATGATCACATTAATATACAATGTGATCACATTATTATAAATTCAATAACATAGTCATGTTCCTATTGTTTTGCTCATAAAATCATGAGAACATACACATAAAGCCAATCTTGACCTAAAGCTTATATTTACTACTCTAAATGTTACATTTATTTCCTTATACTTTAAATTTATTTTAGTAAATATAAGAAATTAGGGTTAATTTGCATTTTATAAAGTTGGTCTCACTTTTGCACACCTAAAAATGTGGAAAATAGTTTTTCAAAATTTAATTTGGTCAGTATTTAGGCATTTTTATGGTCTAAGTATTGAACCTAGTGATTTCAAGACATAACTTTTGCAATTAATGTCCATTTTTGGTAAACATATAATCATTTTTAGGTTTTTTTCCCTTCAATATTTATTCTTATCATTTTTAGGAGTCCTAGGTTTGTATAAATTAAAGTTTGCAAACCATTCACTTTGAACTTGATCCAAATTAGTGTGATTGGGGTAACACAGGTCACATTGATGACTTGCACACATCAAACAACCACTTTATGTTAATTTCACTTTTTCATCATCCCTCCCTCATCCCTAATTACTTACTACTCATCCCTCATCACCACTAATCACTATCTCTTCACTCCTCATTATCCCTAATTGAACCTCACTATCCCTCATCATCTTTAATCACTCCCTCATCATCCCTAATTAATCCCTCATTGACCCTCACTATCCCTCATCATCCCTAATCACTCATTCCTAATCCCTAATCATCCTTAATCACCCCCTCATTGACCCTCACCATCCCTCATGATATTTAATCACTCCCTCATCATCCCTAATCCCTCCCTCATTGGCTCTCACCATCCATCACCATCCCTAATCACTTCCTCATCATCCCTAATCACTAATTCATCATCCCTAATCACTCCCTTATCATCCCTCATCCTCTTTAATCATTCCCTAATTGACCTTCACCATTCATCATCATTTATAATCACTCCCTCATCATCCCTAATAACTCCCTCATTGACTCTCAGCATCCTTCATCATCCCTAATCATTGATTCATCATCCCTCATCATCTCTAATCACTCATTCCTTGTCCCTCATCACCCATAATCAATCCCTCACTAACCCTCACCATAATTAATCATCCCTAATCACTCTCTCATTTATCCTCACCATCCCTCATCATCCTTAATGACTCCCTCATCATCTATACTCAATTCCTCCTCATCCCTCCTCATCCTTAATAACTCCATCTAATACCTTGATGGTGGTATTTTATTGGGGTTTAAAAATGCTAGGAGATACAAGTGGAGAGTTGAGTGCTACCATAAAAAATAAGAATAGTGATGAAAATTATGTGGAGGAAAATTTGAAACGCAAATATTTAGCACATATGAAAAAATATGGGCCTATTAGAAATGATGTAATTCAAAATTAAAGATCTACAAAAAAAAAGCAAGCAAAACCACCATATCACCAAAAATGGGTAATAAATATGAGGATCACCAAGCTATGTGATTTACTGAAACCAATCAATTGCTTTCCATATGAGGACATATTATGATCCAAAATATTACATTCAAGACATTTTATTTTTCTATCTATTGATTGAGTCATCATACTAGAGAGTGGAAAATAATTTTCAAATGATTAGAACAAGTAGTCCAAGATTAGAAAGTGGTGCTTAATTAATAACTTCATTATTTAATCCAATGAAGAGTGTCACACTATTAGCTCTCTACTTTCATATCTCGATAAGTGGGTGCAAGTTATCTATCACTATAAAATGTAAGTAGATAATATATTATGAACCAAATGATATGGTTGATACAAAAAATATCTTTACTTCCCCCAACAAGAAATTATATGAATTAAAAATATTATTTCATTAACAAATGTAGATCAATGGTGATCCAGTTCACTTCATCATTTCCAATGGAAGTCAGAAGAATTTAATTTCTCCTAAAGCATATTTTCAAAATTTGAACTTGAAATTGCTACATCATCCATAACCATATGCTAGTGTATTATCTAGTGTATGCCTTGAGAAATGGATCACCTTGTAGTGTCACTTGGTGTACAAAATCAATATTTTTAAAGATGCAATCCTTTTTGACATCTCACCATTAGATGTATGTGATTTTTTACATGTGGTCAACCATATATTTACCATTGACATGTATTCTATAAAGTAAATCCTTGAAATGTTGTGATAGATTATCATGATCTAAAATACCAAATATCATAGTTAGTTCATAAGATTTCGGTCATTAGTGCCAGGAAGTGCAAGAATAATTTCAATTATAGTAATAAGTATACTCTTGATGGTAATAAATAAATTTAATAAAATACTTATGTCACCATATCATAGTGTGGTTTTTCCAACAATAATAAAGAAAAAAATAATTGAACCATAAACTAGATGAATACAAGGATATCTTTCAGTCACCTAAATAAGTTCCTACATACTATACACTAAACAACGCTATTGATTTGATCCCTTAACTACCTTTACCTCAAACCTATTTATACAACACATCATTTATAGAGAATGAATACATCAAGTTATAGATCCATGAAATCATGGATAATGGAGACATCATGCCTAAATCACTACCTTGCAGAAGCCCAATTGTGCTTGTGCCAAAGAAGGATGGGGCATGATGTTGTGAATAGATTAAAAATATATTAGAAAGATTAAAGTGAATAAATATTATCCTCGTCTAAATATTAAAGCATTTTTTTCCATATCCATGGTATACAAGTCTTTTCCAAAATTGATCATAAGTTTGAGTATCATCATATTCATGTTGAACATCTAAACATTTGGAATATAGTCTTAAAAACAAAGGAGGGATTGATTGACTAGTTGGTCATGCCTTTTAAGTTAACTCATGTAGTTAATTCATTCATTAAAATGTTGAACAACATCCTCAGGCCCTTTAACTATGTCATTTTTTTAATCTACCTTGATGGCATCTTAATCTTTAGAAAACATGGGATGAACTTCTATACCATGTTGAACTAGTGTTTCACATTTTGTAGAAACACATTTTTATGATAACATGAATAAATGTTCATTTTTCATACAAGAGATAAAATATTTGGGATACATTACACACACAAGGAGTGCATGTGTGAACCTGACCGAGATTCAAGTCATATAGGAAGGGGAAATACCAAATAACTTTTCATAGATTCAAATATTCTCAAAATTAGAAAATTATACAAGATATTTGTGTTTAATTTTTATCCTTTGAACCAAGCTACCAAATTTGGAACCGGATAGAGTTTCATCTAGTCAATTGCATAATAAAGATAATTCAATGAACTAAAATTTAGAGTCTATTTTTTGCTAGTACTTATGTTACTTGACTATAAATTTGGAATATCATATAGTTTATTCAATATAAAATTGACGATCACAAATGGGTATTGACAACACAAATCCTAGAAAATAGTTAATTTCTATTATAATGAATTTAAAAACATATGATTGGAATCAAAGATAACTTTAGAGTATATACTTATGTCAGATGATGAGGGATGGTGAGGTTCAATGAGGGAGTGATTAGCGAAGATAAAGTATGAAGAAAGAGTGATTAGGGATTATGATGCATGAGGAGGGATTCATTAAGGATGATGAAGGATGGTGATAGTTAATGAAGGATTGATTAGGGATGATAAGATCAAGTGATTAGAGATGATGAGGGACAATGAAATTCAATGAGGGAGTGATTAAGGATGAGGAGGGAGCGATTATGTATGATGACAAATGATGAGGAATCAACTAGGGATGATGAGGGATGAGGAACAAGTGATTATGGATGATTATAAATGAGGAGGGAGTGATTAGGATGATGAAGGATAGTGAGGGTCAATGGGGGAGTGATTATGGATGATAAGGGAGTGATTAGAGATGACTATGATAAGTGAGGGTTAATGATTATGGATCATCAAAGAGTTGCAACTTGAGTTGCAAGCCAAGGATAATCTATTAGCATAATCACAAAATGGTGAAGAAATTGAGGAAAAGGTAAATTCTATGAGACCATCCTTTACCATAAATGCACAAACCCAAATAGAGGTTTGTAATGTAAGTAATTCACCATGTTATTCCTTTTCTTTGCATCAATCTTCTTCTTTTGGGGAATTTGATAAGCATACTCATGGTATTGGCTCTAAGTTGTTAATCAAGATGGGTTTTGATGGAAAGGTCCTTGGAATCAATGGCTAAGAAATTACTAATCTCATACAAGTTGAGGAAAGAGCTCAATATGTAGGTTTGGGATTTATTAGTGGTAATGGAAAAGCTAGAGAATGTTCCAAAATAGCTAAAACAAGAGAAGCTTCAAGAGATGATCCGAAGACTACTAATTCAGTGCATTAAAAGAGATGGAGAAGTTTATAAGTTGAAATCTAGAAAGGAACAACCCCTCAATTATGGAAAATACATCAAGAAATAATGCAAGGCATCTCCATTGAGAGATGAACATCCCAATGGAGAAGGTAAAATAAATTCTCCTCGTCATGCTTGTAAATAGGATAGCCCTAAAAGGTATGGCAAGCATAAATATTCCAATGTCTTCTTTGATTATGAGAAGAATGGTCTTGGTACACATAATTTGTGGTATAAATATTCATGTATATTTTGTGGATTAATTAACCATTGTATGGCCATGTATTGGAAGAGACAATCCTTAGAAAGAAAGGTTATGTCCCTCAAGAAGGAGACAAGTTGTAAATACCACTCTCCAAGTCAAAATATGGAGAATGGCAAAAGGGCTTTGCTATCCAAGAAAATGGACAAGAATTATTGCACTCATTATAATATGAGTGGTCATTGGGTTGACAAATGCTGGAAGATTCATCCATAACTTCATTCGGATACTCTCAAGAAGAAAGTTGTGCAAGCAATCATGAAAAAAGAGGTAGTAAATGAAAGAGTTGGTAAAGTATCAATAGTCCAGGAGGCAACCCATGAAGAATCTCACCTATCTAAAGAAGATTCCATCAAGAAGCATCCCAAAGTGGAGCATCTATTAAATTAGATCAGTAAGAAATGGATATAATTTTTTTAAAGCTAAGTTTTATTTAGCATTCTTAAAGTCACCTTTAAATCACTTTATTTGGTGATCATTTGTATAATCCTTCTAAGCTTATAGACACACATTCTGAGTTCTTAGTTTTTTGTAGAGGCTATTTGAGGTCGTACAGTAGCACATGAGTCATTTCAAGAGTATGATCACTCTAGAGGAAGATAATGGCATTGTTTTGAAATTTCACAGGGTCAATGGACACTCACCTATGTTTGGAATTTAAATTTGTCTAATTTAGATTGATCTAGTTCAGTGAAATTTTGTAGTGACAGTGATTGGCCTTATCATAGAGTATCAATTAAACACTTGCCTTTTTGGGAAAATAAGTGTATATTTTTTTTAAATTGATTGATTATTTGTGATGGTAGTGATAGATCATTAGGTTCATATTTGTTTACAGAGATTGGCAGCATCACAGAATATCAGAGGACAGTTATCTATTCTGGTGAACAATTTTCTAATTTTTGCTAATCAATTTTTTGTGATTATCTTATCAACAAATTTGTATTAATTTAACCCATAATTATATGGATCTTGTGTGTTTGTGATATGAAAAAATATGATTAGCAATATTTGTGGGTGAAAAATAGCTTTTGGTGGACCAAAATCCTTTCTAATGGGGAAGATTGATCTAGAGGTCAATTCAAAAAAGGTCCTAGATCAAACTAAATCCTACACCATTACAAATACCCCATCAAGATATTTTTTATGATATGTGTAAATTTAGAAATGAATCTCATATGCTCCTTGTGCAATCGGTTAAAGTTCCAGTCAAAGTAGGTCAGTAGGTGGTCAACACTAGTCAAAACTAGAAAAATTGATGATATTCTAATGTTTATGAACTAGTTCCATGATGGTTTAAAAAATTGAGTCCGTATGTGCAAGTTATGACTAGTCAAAGTTATGGGCAAACATGATGACATGGTAATAAAGTGATGTGGCAATATGATTCGACCCAAGCCTTTAATATTTGGGGATAAACATATTCTATCATATATTGGGGAATAGTTATCACCCCAAAATTTTAATTGTAATGGGATAATATAAATCCCATAAAAAAAGGGTGGAGATAATTATTATTTAAAAAGGGGATAATGTTAAATCCCACAAATAATGGTCTTGGGATAATTATGAATATTATTTAAAATTGGAAAGGATAATCATCCAAGCTGACTTTTTGTGGACCCATGAACCTATATAAAGGGTCTAGAGGGATCATTTGAAATCAAAATCAAAGTGTGAAAAAAAACACACAAGACTTGAGAATAATCAAGTAGAGTCAGAGCCAAAAAGCTAAGATCTAAGAGCCAAGAGCTGAGAGCTAGAGCCATAGTCGAGAGCTAAGAGCTAGAGCTAGAGCTAGTGGCATCAAAATATTTATTTACAGATTGAGAACCCCTACTGGGGATAAGGTGATGTATAAATAAATTTTGCATCAATAATCAATTGATTCTACCTTTGAGTAAGACCTGAAGATGTAGCCCAGATCGAGTGAACTCCATTAACAATTATGGTGTTTGTGTTTTGGTTGTTTAACATTTTATTCTTTCCATATATTTGATTCAATTATTCAAATGTGGATGCAATTTTTAATCAAACACAACACTTATAGAAATCAATTAAATGGCTAATGATCATTTGAAGGTATAATTAGAAGGAATGAATACATAGATATTCATATTCAGTTTTAATCCAATTCTTAAACACTTTAAATCAATTTTTGATCATTTATTTAAATCCATTATAAACTGAAAGTGAACTTGAAGGGTTTGAAAGGGGTTTACGGATCAACTATGAACAGTGAGGGTTAATGAGGGATTTGTTAGGGACAATGAGGAATAATGATAGAGTGATTATGGGTGATGAGGGAGGGATGATAAATAAGTGAAATTAACATAAAGTGGTAGTTTGATGTGTTCAATTCATCAATGTGACCTATGTTACCCCAATCACACCACTTTGGATCAATTTCAAAGTGAGTGGTTTGTAAACTTCAATTTTGACAAACTTAGGACTCTTAGAAATGCCAAGAATTAATCTGAAAGGCATAAAAACCTAAAAAATGACTATGTTTATCAAAAATGGACATCAATTACAAAATTTATGTCCTAAAATCCATAGGTTCAATACTTATACTCTAAAATTCCTAAGCACTAACCAAATTGGATTTTAAAAAACTATTTTCCACATAGTAAGGCGTGTAGCTATGAGACCAACTCTATCATATGCAGAGTGACCCTAATTTCTTAAATTTACTAAAATAAATTTAAATTATAATGAAATAAATGTAACAATATAAATGTAGACTTAAAATTTAGAGTAGTAAATATAGGCATCAGGTCAAGATTGGCTTCATATGCATGTTCACATGTTTTTATGTGCAAAACAACATGAATGTGATTACGTTATTAATTTTATAATAACAAAATCATGTTATCTATTAATGTGGTCATGTTAGTAATGCAATCATATTATTTATTAACATGATTGTGTTATCTATTAATGTGATCACATTATTAAATCAATCATGTTATTTGAATTTGAATTCAAATGCCAATACTTTTGGCTTAGGAATGGCTTAGATTCCTGAGCCAAAGTCTTGGACCTATCAATCTACAGGCAAGTCCAAGATTTTTGATTTTAAAAAAAAATCAACTTTGATCACCAAATACACTATGATTTTAAATGGTAAAATTCAAAAACTTAATACTACCATGATGAGCATGCTCTCCTCTTTCCAAAAATATGATTTTTATAATTTTTAGAATAATTTAAGGTTTCAAACTATGTCAATTTCTAACTATACCTTTTTTAGTCTACTACGTACCATGCATATGCATGTTCATGTAATTTTTTCATTGATCCAAGGGCAAAACAAGTTATATGGTCATAAATTAGGCCTAATTCTATAGAAATTCAAAAGAAATTAATTTTCATTTTTTTAGGTAGTTAGGCATGCTGCACAATCAACTCTCCATTTTTTTGTCAATTTACAGGGTCTATTTACTTGAAAAAATCATTAAAAAGGTATTTATTAAAAAAATACAAAAAATATATGTCACAAACTAGAATATCTTATCTAAATGTTCATCAAAAGGTTCTAAACAAAAAAATAGGAGTTCCTCTTATATTATATTTTATTAAAAAAATAGGAGTTCCTCTTAAAATTTTAGATGTTTGACTAGTTATACTCAACCATTTTTTTTTAAAAATAGTATTTTCAAAAATAGACTTAAAATGATATATTTAACATTCTTACACCATCTTCAAATTTGGAGTGTATATATCTCAGATTATCTATAAAAGTTCATATTTTTAAAATTTCAAGAAAATCATGTCCATGGGTAGGCCCCTTTTTGTTCCATAACTTTGTGCACTTACCCCCTCCTTTCAAGAGAGTAAGGGAATAAAAACACCCACCTAATTATTAGTTACATGTCAAAACCCACATCAACATGTTCTGGTGCTAGAAGGAGGGCCTAAATGGTGTATTCTAGACTTGTCATGTTTTTGAAGAGTTGCCTAGTTGTTTTCCAAGTTCTCAGACTATAAAAAAATTTATCTCAATCTTCCAATGGATTTAGCTTGGCTAAGAAGATGTAGTTATCCTATGGACATTTCAGGGCCTTCCCATAACTTGCCCAAGAACCCCACATGTTTTGTGTAAAGTATATTCATGGTGGGAGTTCAACTGCTAAGAAACACATCAATGCTTTTAGAGAAGTCCTTATCATGAAGAAAATTCAACATGAGGATGTGTCTTGTTACCTATTCCGTTTTTCATTGGATCAAAATGCTTATTTTTGGTACCTTTGTCTACCATAAGGGTGTATCACAACATGGACCATATTTTAGAACCTATTCCTTAACCATTTTAGCATTTCCATTAACCCTTATGTCTTATTCTACTGATTCTCCATAGCTCATAAAGAGCCTAATGAGACAACTAGTGTATTCAACCATAGATTTCATCAACTATACACTAAGTTGAAGGATACTTTTCTAAAATCAGAGGATGCATCCCTGGGATTATATCTCAATACTCTAGATCCTTTATCTTCCGTGTTCATCAAAATGAACCCCTTTTCTTTGGCCTCATTAGTTTCTATCTACCAAGAGGTTGTCGGTATAAATTAATAACTAATGACTTATGGTATTTATACATAAATTCCCTTAAGTTACATGCCTAGAAGTCAGACCATGGACTAATTTTTGCCTCACTACGAAGCATTGCCCCAAGTCTTCACCCAACCAAGTCTCCTTGGGATAGATGAGAGCCCTACTTGTTTATTTAATGCATATGACTCAGTTAATTCTATGTAAAATTAGCATGTTACTTCTTATGATGTTAGTGATTTTATATATTTTGGTATTTTTACTAATCAAATACTATTTATTAAAGGAGACAATCAGGGGGCAATGTGCAATCCAGGCTATAAATTTGCATACCATAATGCATCATCTAGAGTCTGTGAATCAAGTTGTACTACTAATATAGAGCTGATCATGTACACTGAAGACATCCCATCTCACAATATCTATTCATTCTTTAAAGGCTACAATAATAATGATGATGATTATGAATATGAGGAAGCATCTCTTGTATGAAAAATAAATTGATGAGAAGTTGCCTACACAAAATGAGCAAACTGACCTCTCTTGAGATCAGTCAAAAGAACAACTAGAGGATTTGGAGCTATTGGATGAGGAAGATGCATACTATGCATATGAAGAATTTTTACCCTCAGATGTTACTCCTAATTTTAGCAGACTGATCCAAGATGGTCAATAACCCATTGGCAGTAGTTTGTCTTCCCCTTTATCATTTTAAGAGAAAGGAATAAAAGGAGAAAGAAGCACTAAGTTAAGCTTCTTATATAAGGAAGAAAACCAAGAAGAAGGTGGATGTCTCTGTAAGGAAAAAGAATTTAAGGATTCCAAAGTTGATGACCTCTCTCCTCATTTCATCCCCACTTTCAAAATAGTTGACAGTATCTAAATGTTCCTCTTAGTAGCAGAGGCAATCAAAAGGGTAAGTCCTGAACACAGTGGCCTAAATGAAGAAGTCACACCAATGGAGATTCAAGCTAAGTATGACCTTATTCATCCCAACTCTCCACATACTTTAGCCACTAATGAAAAATTTAGAAGGTATTTGATATTGGAAGAATTTAAAACACTCACATACCTTATAGATGCAAGGACAATAAAGGGGATGCAATGCAGGCATCATTTTACATTAAAGAGCAACCATAAAGTGACTCATCTACTAGCTATCATGAAGAACATGCCAATTTTAGGTTGGATCTCCAAATTATTTTAGTATGTATGAGTACCTAGTCATATCCCTCATTTTAATAAAATTTAGGGGCTGAGGTATTTTGTTTAACCTATCCCCCATGCTTTGTACAATTTAGGTGCAAGTGTAATGCATAATTTTATAGTCTTGGTTTGTTTGGATTGCTTGAATTAAACACTAATAAATCTTTATGGGATAGAGTTTTCCATTGTAGAGGGAAGCATAGAATAAAATAGGTGTTTCCTCTACCCTTCTCAAAATCCTAAAGAATCAAGTGTCTAATTGATTCAAGTATAATGTCTTTTTTCATTTTTGTTTGCTTTATGCTTTTCCTTCATGTCCCTTGATATTAAGTTAGGTTTGCTTTTGTTTGTTTTTTCTCTTTGTTGTTGGGTTTGTCCCAACTATTTTTTTACTCAGGTTCCCCTTGTTAATTTAAGGAATGAAATGAAGGGTTGTTGTAATAATAATATAGATGGCACTCAAAGAGCCTAACTATATTTTTTCTTGATGAGTTTGTGTGAAATTGCTATGATTGCATGAATCATTTCCTAAATTCTAAAGGTTATTAATTCTTAACAAAAATTATTGAATTAGAACAACTATTTATTATTCAAAACCATTTAATGCACTTAATGAAATATATAAATAAAATACAACATTACTCTAATTTTGTTTTGTTATAAGTTGTCATAGACTTATTGTTTTCCTTTTACCCATGGTTTGATACCCAACCCTCTATGGATGAATTACAAAATCTCCCTTCAAAATAATTAAGTTAAAATATAATATGTAATTTCTAAAATTCTCCTCAAAAGGGTGATCTTGGTAGCCTTGACCATAGGATTTTTGGCCTGGTTGGTAGTGGAACAAGGCCTTTAGAAGGGACTAGAGGTACCTTTTTCAGGGTTATAAATGCTTGGATGGTAACAGAGAAATTCCCAAACCACTTTCCCCCAAGCTAAATTGTAAAATATTTTACCCTTTAAGTATTTTTACCTTATGCAAATCTGAATATGTGTGAATGAAAAATAAAGGAATAAATCACTTGATCACACACATAGACAATTTTGACAGGATCATAGCTTAGTATGTCACTCATTCTTATAAAATTTAGTGCCTATTGAATTATAGTTTGTTCTAAGCAATATTTTGGAGCTAATGATTTTTTTTCTTGTGAAATTAGGGATTCTAGATTCTTAAAATACTAAGTTTTTCCCAGCATGAGTCACCATATGTTGTTGCTTTCACAACATGCCCCATTTTTAGTTAAAAAATGGAAACCCTCTTTTGATTTGGATTTTGGTCTTATATTTTTCAAGAGTTCATTTTGGTTGATGGTTTTAGTTGACCTTATTTAAAATGTATTAAATGATTAAGTTACAAGTGAGTGAATGGGTTTAGTTTAATGCCTTTGTATTTCTTCAATTTAATCCAATATTTTATTTAGGAAAACATTCATTTAATACCTAATTTTGCCTAATTTTTCTAAGTCTTAGTCTGCTTGTCTACTTGTGTTTCGAAACACATTTACAGCTTCTTTTTAGACTATTTCACCTTAGGTTTATCCAAATTATCTGACTTTTTTAAAAGTTTATTGCTTCTTTTCTTGGGCATTTTGATCCATTTTTGCTTCAATTTTGATTTGAATGACTAAATTTTTATAAGGTTTCACTTTTTAACTTAGTCATTTTTCATGTAAATGGATGAAATCTTATTTTAAATCAAGTAAATGGCTAACTTTGTGCATTGTTTTTTTTATACTTAGTCATTTTTCCTACTTTACACTTAGCCATTGGAATTTGAATGTTCATATCCATTTGAATTCAAATTCATAGCTATTGGTTTTTAAAAACCTAATTCACTAAATATGTTTTATAGGTTGGCTTTCAAACTTTGTGTTTGGTAAAGTGAAATTACTGAAGTCTTTTTCATCAAAAAATTATCAAACATTTGTCGAAACTTTCATGCATAGGTTCAAATACAAAAATTCTAAAGAATTTGCAAGGATGGTTCAAGTATTTGATCTTCAAAACTTATGAAGTTGAAACTTGTGCAATTGAATAGTTGGAGGATTTGTGCATAATTTTCCTTCACTAGAATTGTCAAAGTCTTTTACTCTTCACAAAAAATTGTTGAGGAAATAGTCAAAACAATTGTTGTGAAAAAATGTTCCAAAGGTTGTGCATAGGATGTCCAAGTTTTGAGTCTTTGGAAAAGGTACCAAAAGTAAATCCTAGGAGAGCCCAGGGTGAGTAGTGAGTGGGTGAGTAGGTGAACTTTAAAGTTTGCATGTAGAAGCCCATGCCAAACAAAAATTTTGAAGATAAAACTTGTGAAAACTAAGACCAACACTCAAGTAGAATATCTAAAATCAGTGTTTTAAGCATAAATCTTCATTATTATTATGTGCTCTCTTCTTGAAAGTCTTATGTGTTGAAGTGTTAAGGTTTTGTGCCTTCATTGAAGGGCTCAATGCATACCCTTTGCATAGAATAGAACCAAGTGATGGAACAATATGCAAATTTTGGCTTGTGGGTCTCCCATACTTCAAGCAGTAAAGAGAAAAGTGCACAGGGGGTATTTTTAAATCATGAAGAGTGCACTAAAAATTCCCAATCTTCTTGCATGCTATTATTCAATGAATTCCTTACACTCAAAGGTTGAATTTCAGTGTCAGATCGCATAATTCCACTTTTTTGCTCTCATGTTTCATAGGCTATGATCTAAACTATGTACCACTTCCTTAGTTAAAAGGTATAAATTATAGATATTAGGCATAAAAGTTTTCAAAGGTACCCAAAGAAGTTGTTAGAGATATGTGGCACCTTTTTATAGTTCCCAAAAACTCCAACCAATTCAAAAAGTACTTTTGACACCAAGCCAATTTCACAAAAATTGTCCACTTCCTAGACTTATTAGAGATGTTAAATCCTAGTAGAGCTTAACCCACTCAAAGGGAACCACATCGCCAGTTGTCAGAGTGACCAATTCCCTTGAAATTTTAGAGATGTCAGATAATAGGGGAGCTTGACCCACTTAGAAGGTGTCATGTCACCATTTGTTAGAGTGACTAGTCCCCCCAGACCTGTCAAAGACGTTAGAGCTCAGGATAGCCCAACCCACTCAAAAGGTACCACATTTCCAGTTGTCAAATTAGTCCATCCCCTAGACTTGTCATATATGTTAGAGCTTGGGAGAGCCCAACCCACTTATAGGGTGCCACGTTGTCATTTCTCAGAGTGGCTAGTCCCCCAGACCTATTAGATATGTCAGAGACTAGGAGATCTTGACCCATTCAAAGGGTGCCATATCACTAGTTGTCAGAATGACCATCACTCATACCTATCAAAGATGTTAGATCTTGAGAGAGCCCAGTGAGTGGGATGATGCCACATGGCATAATATCATTACCCCACTAATCTAGATATTTCTTTGCAATACAAGAGTGATGCTAGAGCCTTGGGTGAGTAGGATGATGCCATATGGTGTAATCCTAAAAGATCATGATATCAAAGGTGAAGATATTATCCAAAATACTAAAATTATATAAAAAAATGACATGTGAAAATGAAGAGACCAAACTCTAGCATGCTCGGGCAAATGAAAAAAGGCCACGTGTCTATGGATATAGTAAAAATGGAGGCAGAGCTAAAACTCATAGATGTTGACAAGTTTTCAAGTGTCAAAGTAGGGTCTACATAAGTATAACCAACCATGCCATGGGGTAAAAAAATAAGGAAAGGGATAAGGGTCCAAGTGGCAAGAAACATGTTAGAATAAAGGACACACTAGCTATATAGTTAGCAAGGAATAAACTTGAAATTGATGGCCCATCTGGCCATTGAAATCTTTAGAGATCAAGAATGAACCATGCATCCAAGTTGATTGAAATAATCAAATCTTGGCCCAAATAAATTATGAATAAGTCATAAATAATTAGCATCACAAGGACCAATCATGAAGCATAAACAACCATGAATATGCCTTAAAGAGGCATGGCTCTAAATAAATAAGATGTGGACAACCGATGATCTTAGTGCAATCCTAACTGAATTCCTAATTGTCATTCATTATTGATTTGGTCTAGCACATTTTTAGCAATCCCAATAATGTATTTGAATGGGGCTCATTCCCAATAAGCCTCAAATGAGCCAACCACATTGATGATTCCTGTAACTACCCCATCATGGGATGAATTTGAATTTGTATTTAAACTCCACAAGCCCGTGTGCCTATTTAATATCAACTCTTGCATTGTAACAAGGGTTGGATCCTTTTAGTAAATTTAACAATATAATAGTGGACTAGACTAGTTGGTTCTCCCTAGTTAAGCAGAATAGTCATTTTCTTTCATATATTTTCTCTACTTTTTAGATTAGTTTTTTGAGTTGAGGCTATTTAGAATGTGAGTCTGTATCTCACTGAGCATTTGATGAGTCCTATATGATATTTAATAGAAACATTTTTAATATGAAAGCTTTATCATTTGATAAACTTGGTCTGCACATGCATATGATGACCCTATTTTACTCTTTGGCTATGCTACTTCATTCCACAGACTCTTGTACCATCCTTATTTAGATTTGTGCTAGGTCTAGCTCAACTAAGGATTGGTCAACTCAAGATTTGTCTACTTAATAGAACTAGGTTGGCCAACATTAGAAAATTAGCTCTTCTTCTCTTTTCTCCCTGCCTTTCTCTCCTTTGTTTTTCTATTAGAGTGTTAGATTATTTTATTTTAGTTTCTTAGTTGTAATCTGATTTTAATTTCTATCTTGAATACATGATCTTGTTTATTGATGCATAAGCACTATTGAATCCATGTAATAGCTATTTTTGTTTTAAATCAGTTGTTTATTCATGTAAAAATCATTTAGTTAGTTCCCTAGGCATAAGATCTTCATTTTCAATGCATATTGACTTGTCTAAAATACACACTAAATTCCCTTGACATGGTATGTCCATAACGAGCTATCTGGCTTACCATGTGTACCAAGACCTGATAACCAAGACTTTAGGGAATGTTTTATTCTTGCAAGAAATCCCTCTTTTTAAGAGAGGAAGGGACTAACAACCCCTACCTAATTGTTGGCTATGTGTCAAAACCCACATCAACAACCTTCAGAGGAGTTCAATTAAGTCCAACAAAGAGTAATTAAAGATGAATTATAGTATAAGAAGGAGTGAGCTAGACCTAATTAGAGGCAAACACAAGGTGATAAAATTAAGAAACATGACACTAACCATGTAAAACACATCAAAACTAGAGCTATAGGAGCTAATTTTGGAAGGCATTTGATCAGTGATAGAACCACCACTATTTTCTAGAGTAGTTACATAAACACCATCCTAGAAGATAGAATCACCCTTTAACATTATGCAACCACCCTTAATTTAAAATGAAGTTACCCTCATATGACAAATTCATCAAGGCAATTTACACAATCATCCTTACAAACCCACCATAAATAGGGTGGTTTCATACTATAAGGGGTAATTTTATCACCATAAGAGGTAGTTTCATCACCAATAGAGGATCTTAGAGGTGAGACCAATGGAATATGTAAAGTCCACTAAAAATGGGTTTTGAGGTGCCTTGGGAGAGAGGAAGAAGAATAAGAGGGATGATAGCTAGAGAGTTCCCTATGGATATAAAATAAGAGATCACTTCATCATCATCATATTTATATCAAGAGAGTCACACCATGTAAATTTTAGGTGCATACATATTTCCCCTTAGGAAGATGCCTTGTCATGATTTGAAAAGGCATAGTCTCGAGTAAAGGCATGTGGAAATGAAATAAGAGGTTAGGAATACTTAACTTATTTACCTAAACAGTGAAGCAAAACTAGTCGGGACCTCGCATAACCTATGAATAGAATATAAAAAACAAGTGCAACTTGAAAAATAAGTTACATAATCATATTATGGATAAGAATATGGATCATGTGTGTAAGGAAGATCATGCTACCTAAATCATCTCATCAAGGAATTGAGTTAGTTATCAGGAAGGTTGTAAAATCCATCTACAATGGTTGATTCATATTAACTTATACTTATTTAGATATTCAACATTACATTGAATCTCATTTGAGTTATGTTCTTATAAAAATCATAATTAGTAGTGTCATTGGTCTTAGACATAGCTTATACACTTATACATTTCCAATGAGTGTTGGGGCATATTCTTCCCAATCCATAATTTTAACAATGGCATCTCCATGGGGAATAATCACCTCATTCTCTAATGACTCTAGAGGGTAGATTGGTTCACACACATACAAGTGTATTCATTCCTTATTTTTTCAATTTCAAGTGTTTCAATAATATGCATTATATCATGTTTTCTATCATAGGAAGAAATTGATTTCTACATGTTTCATTGTAGTTTTTGCATGGAATAGGCTCACTTTTTAGGTTCTATTTGAAGACACCATTGTGGTTACACTTAAATACCAAATTTATTAATATGTGCTTTAAATCTAGCATTTTCAATACCAGACTAAAGTTAATAGATTTTATAGACACATAAATTTAGTATTAGACACTTGAAAATGTAAGTTTTGACCAAACCTTAGAAGACATGACTTGTGCATAAACATATGACTCTTAGTCATATTCTCTCCCAACCATTTAATTACTTAGGGGCCCAACCTTCTCAATTTGATTTCATACAAATACATGATCTCCTTAGTCTCTACATAAATAATTTATCATCTTAAGATTATTGTCTCTTGGTCTCATATTACTATTTCATATTTCTTGGATGGATCTATTCAAATTCAAGCGTATATGGTTACTAGAGCCATCTACCTTAGTCACACCCATCCTCACACTGTGCAATGGATGTTTTCCCAAATTTAAGATATTTCTTTAGGTCAACCCACATATTTCACATGTCTATTCAAAGGCAAACTACCCAAATAATCAGCTATATAAACATATTAAGCCTAATCCTATTTATATCTAGCATTTACATAGAAAAGTACTTGCACATTGAGGAACACATCTACCCACTCTTGAGGCACTACCCTAAAGCATCCAAATATTCAAACCCCTCAAAGGAACAACCATCAATCCAAGTTTAAATACTATTGAAAGATAAAATTCATGGGTCGCTAAGTCTCGAAATCCACACATGGACCATGATTTACATTACATATGAATTTATCACTTATTACGCACATGCATAGTTAGGTGAAAAAATACATGCAGTTTGAGTCCTCTTCAGAGTATTAAGACACATGAAATTTTTAACCACTAAGTGGGGGTTGCTAGGTCTCATCTCGGCCCATCCTATCTAACACCTTTTTATAGGTCACATTGGTCTCAAGAGTGAAATCCAAGGTTTTGTAGAAAGAATTACAATAGAGATATTTGCATGGGGATGAAGATAAATCAATGCACTTAAGTCACTAGCAAACATTGGTACAAAATTCCAAATTGTCATAGATTGGTGTAGTCATCCTGGATGGTTTTGGTACCTAGTCAAACGGGTCCAACTACCATAGGTGTATAAGTAGTACCAGAAGTCTCTTGAGAGGTGGTGACAATCTGTTTCTTGATCTGAGCCAACTTAGAGTCCCTACATAACATATTTTATAACTGTGATGGAATAAAACATAAAATAATAGCCTAAATAAGTAAAGTGCCTTATCCCCCTAATTATTTATATAAACAGTAAAGTGCACTAAATCATTATTACACTCAAATTTGTATGTAGACTATTATATCTTGTACACTTTGAATATTTAAAAGTTTTAGTTTAATTAAATTACTAAATCCAAATCAAGATTAAAAAAAGAAATAACGAGAATGAGTAATATATACACAATTATACACAAATATAATACAAAACAACAATTATTAAACTAAAAACTATGATAAATATTCATTTCAATAAGAAGTTTAAACATTAACTAATTAACAATGTATTGAAAAAATGTAAATTTGTACATAAAAACTTACGATACATGATAATCAATTTCAAACTATATTAAAACTTTGAAAAATGATAATATATCTATATATATACTTACTTTCAAATATATCAAACACCACACCCCCACCCACACACACATAAATATAAATAGTCATATAATTACATATCAGTGTATGTTTACAAATATGAAGTAGAGGAAATTTTGAATTGTAAATGTTTAAAGAATATGTCATTAACAATTTTTATTTAGTTTGCATAGTTCCATACTATAATTTAAAATAAGCAATGCAAAGAAAATCCTTCATAATTAATAATTGAAAGCAAAATTTTCTTTATAAACCATCAATAAATTTGAATAAAATAAAAAATTTAAATTTTTAAATTTATATTAATAACAAAAAAAGCCAAAAAAAATTATAATATAAAAATTAAATATTTTATCATAATTTAATAAATAATAATATCAATTTAAATTATATTAAAAAAATATATTTTAAATTTAAATATTAAACTATAATTTAATATATAATAATGATATAAGGTAAATTAAAATTTAAATATTAAATTGATCTTTAAAAACCATAAAATAAATAATAAATAAACAAAATACTATGATCAAAATACAAGATGTATTATTCAAATAAAAAAGGGTTTCCTTTCAATCTTCAAATGTAATCTTCCAATCCCAGGGAAATAAGAGTAAGATGTCCGTAGTTAAGAATGGAAGAAGAAAAAAAATGAATATTGGCTAACCATTAATTTAAAGGTATAAGATGTTTAAAAGTGAAAAAAAAGGAATATTGGCTAACTATTAATTTAAAATTGTAAGGAATTTTAAAAGTGAAAAAAAAAATTGAATATTGATTAATCATTAATCTAAAAGTGTAAAGATATTTAAAAATGAACCAAAAAAAAATGAATATTGGTTAACCATTAACTTAAGGTGTAAGGATATTTTAAAACATTCAATTCATGAAGTATAGTGAAAGGGAAAAATAAATTTAAAAAAATAAAAAAAAATTATTATAAAAATAAAATTAGGAATGCTTATTATAATTAATAGATTTTTTATATACATAATATTGGATAACTATTCATATAAGAGAAAATATTCACTCTTTAATCTAATAATGTTATATCAAAAAATATAATATACAAAATATTGGTTGCACATTATCAAAAAGTAAACAAAATAAGTTTATTTTTACATATTAATAATATATAAATTTGTATATACATATTTAATATTTATCAAATAAATAAAATTCAAATTATAAAATGTATAATTTATATTTATTATATATATAATTATAAAATATATAAAATATCCATATTTATTAATTATATAAAATATTTTTAATTTTCTATTACAATATGCTTTTTGAGAATAAATAAACATAAAATTATAAAATCAAGAATTAAAAAATAAAATATTTATTATGATAGATTGAAAAATAAAAATTTAAAATATTTATTTAATTTTTATTTGATAGGGTAAATAAAAGGGTTTTGAAGGGACTCTTCAATTCGGAACAAATATAGTCCAATAACCACTAGATAAGAATGAAAAATAATAATAACAAAAAAGTCATAGTCAGTAGACGACAACGCTCAAAACAATTGCATAAAATCTGGTAAAAGAATACAAAATCATAGAGCTTCTGCCAAAAGGCCTCTAAGCTTCAACCAGTGAGAAATAACACAACTAAAAGGAAACCATCCACTGAGCCCACCACTAACAACAAAATGTTGAAAAATCCAAGCCAACATTTTGCCCTACAAAACAAAGGAGGAACTAACAATTAGCCAATAGTTGGGGTTAGTCTTCTTCCATGACAGAAAAGAAGACCTATAATCCATTGGTTCCCATTCTTTCTTATTTCTTCAATGTCATAACAAAGTCCTTATGCTTATGTCCCCTCTCTTCTTGACTATTGAATCGAAAGGAGCTTTGAACTTTTCCTAAGAAAAATGAAAAGAAAAACCCATAAAACCCAGTAAAATGAAAGTGAAAGGCCCCACTAAATCCGTTTCTACCCACGAAATGTCCTCTCTCCTAAAAGGACGATCTTCAACCATAAAATATTTATTTTGTATTTTAAATGTTAGAATATCTTACATACTACCAAATTCATTTAATTAACGAGACAAGTTTTTTAAGTGAAAGATATTTTGGTGGCTAAATAGCTTGCTCCAAAGTGATGTTGGGAGGAACTCTCGTAACAATCTCCTTTAGGTATTTAAGAGGAACTCTTATGGTGACCTTTGCTAGGGAAGGTAATGAGGGAGACATGAGAGGCTGAGTTTCGTGGTCAAAGCATCTTATCTCCAAATCTAATGATTTATGCCACAATCATCTTCCTTTTCCTTTGTTTAATGCGATGGTCATGGCCGCGAATCTATCAAACGTCCCCTCTAACTTCACCCTATGCAAATTGCGGATATTGATGTGACAATTGGAAATAATATCAAAACTTTTTGGAAACAATTTAATCAAACACCTAGAAATTATTTTAAAATGGGACTCCGGAATTATCATATCGTTGCCATACTAGATCTAGTAGAAAATAGGATGAATATAGTTGGACTGCATAGACAAGCACTCATCTGTAAATTTTTGGAAGCCCAACTAACTCTAGAGGAATAGAATGGTTGGACAAGAAAGAATTAGAAATTGAATGGAGAATATGAGTTAAAACCCTGCACAAAAGGGTATTTTATAGGAATCTTTGCTAACTAATCTGATAGAGATAAAGTGTTTAGAGGAGGATCATACTTCTTCAAAAATGTGGGTCTTTTTATAAAACATTGGCACAATGCTTTCAGGTTTACTGAGGAACTCCAAACCACAACCCCAGTCTAGATCCATCTATATGCACTACCACAATCATTTTGGTCCAAGTATGTTTTCAAAAATATAGCTAATATCATTTGAAAAACTTATTGATATTTCAAAACCATACCATGGCAAGGGTCTTTCTAGCTGCACTAGAATATGTGTTGAGCTAGATCTCATTCAACCCCTCCCCAAGAACATTACACTGAAATCAAGAGAAATAGAATGGATACAAGATATGGACTATGAGAGCATTCCCTTCTATTGCAGAGGTTGTACTGAATATGGACATCTCATTAGAGAATGCCCAACACTATAGAAAGGAAGTAGTATGCAGAAAGTCCCTGAAACAACTGATAAAAACTCATACGGTTTTGTTATACCAAAAACAAAACACATAATAAAGAGTTATAATAAAATGGTAAATAGATATGTTCCAAAAGAAAGAAAACAATCATAGATGAAAAATGCATCTTAATGGAAGCAACATAATCTATATTAGCAACAGATCCTCAAGATATTACAGTAACTTATGGGTTCAAGGAGGACCTATAAAACCTCCTCAAAGAACTAAACATAGGAAACACATCAAAAAAAGGCCAACTGTCATCAAGATAAGCAGACAAAGGAAAACAACATAATATAGGGCACTAAGCACAAGGGAAATTAAATGAGTCGAAATGAAGAAGATGAGTTTAATTTGGAAATTGAAGGGGCTAACATAGGAATCTTGTAAACTCTGAATTTAACTCTAAAGGAAACTTTGGTAAGAAAAATACAGGAAGACCTACTAAAAATAAGAAAAGACATGACAAATCAATGGAAGCCATTGGAGTGAGGACCCAAATCCAAGTAGATACCCTCTTGGTGAGCACCAAGTGAAAAAAAATACCCTAATGTAGATTATCTCTTAGAATATTAGGAGTCTCAATGCCCCCTCCAAAAGGAGAACATTAAAGCAATTGCTTACACAGTATAATCTAGATGTTTTAATGTTACAAGAAACAAAAGTGGAACATTTGTCAAACATATCAAAGGTTTATCTAGAAGTCTTGAAAGATAAATGGTGGGGAGTGGTGACATAGGTACTATCAAAGGTTTGGACTTTCTATGGGAGCCTAAGTCAGTTCACCTTGAAATTATTTAGGTTCATAATGAATATCTCATGTTTAAAGTAATGTCTCTTATTTCAAAACTTTTCTTTTATCTGATTGATATTTATGGTTCCCAAAATAAGGGAGAAAGAGAACAAGATTATATTATGCATACTTCCATGATATTTTGAAAGATATTTAGCTGAAAGTCAAAGATATATATTACTACCCAAATGAAGATAGATATGAGTGTATATTAGATCATCAGTGGTGATTTAAACATTTTATTAGATGCCTTTGAAAATAAATGAGGAAATATGAGAGACAAAGATAATCTTAGCCTCCACAACTTCATGGAAAAGGAAGAACTATGGGACTTAAAAATTAAAAAAAGGTGATTCATGTGGAATAATAGAATAAAAGGAAATGATTTTATCCTAGAGAGACTTAATAGGTTTTTGGCCTCTAATAATTGGATTGAAGGAAACATTACCATTAAAACTAAGGTAATCAACTTGACCGAGTCTGATCACTAGTTGATAACCCTTCATATTGTGCATGATGTACAACCAGCAAAAGCTCCTTTCATGTTTGAAAAAATATGGATTGAATATCCTGAGTTTGATGACTTTATTATCCAACAATGGAAATCTCATAATAATTATTTAACCCTTTTTTTAAATAAGGATTAAAGGAAAGAGTAGTATAATCAACTAAGGATAAATCTACTCGAAAAAGTAGGCAAATTAAATAATTCAAATTCATAATATATTCTCATACAGTGCTAAATTATGTAAATTTTACAAATATGGAAAGTACAATGCCAAGTAATTTGCATGATTAAACATAAATAAGAGATTTATTATCTTGTTTACTAATGTGTAGGAAGATTTGAGAAGTGTAGGTGTGTAAACAATCAAGATGATGTTTAGCAATGATTTGTCAAATTTTGTAAAGTATCTATATGTCATCCTGGACACTTCTATCACTATAGGATAATTAGCATTGATGATTCTATCCTAAAACTAGCACTTTTATCTGTAGTGAAATGCATGTCCTTTTCTAGAAATTCTACCTACATATTTTAGGGTTATCTTTCACCTTGCAAATTATCTATTCAGCTTGTGTACACTGGTTCTGGATGTCATCTTTTTAATCAAAACCCTTTGTCCTCCAACTAGGTCATGCCACCTTACATAATGTGGGTTAGTGTTCTCAAGTGAAGTGGATATCACCTCAAAGATCCCTTTGTCAATAAGTGCTACCTAAATATCCATATATTCTAAAAATGGCCTCAAACTAATGTATTTCTCCCTCTTATACATGGGATTGTGTGTGAATAATGGTGTAATATGATATATGTGAGTGCATGTAGTGATCTATCTTTCAACTTGATAAATATATCTCATAGGTTTTTAATTGAATGTTTCACACCTATAAGAATACTAATTATATGAATAATTTGGAAATAGAGAAGAATAGGTCAGTAGAACTTAGATATGCAAATGATTTAGTGAGCTTGATATGTGCTTGCTTAATAAATTCTAGATGCATACTGAGTGGGTTTTATTTTGTATTTATACCATACATTTTTAAAATAATCTCATGAAGGGTTAATTCAAGCAAATAGGTTGACCCGTACATATCAAAATATTTTTTAAATTTGATTGTTTTTAGGGTACAAACACTAGCATAGTGTTTGGGACACTAGCATTGATTCTAGTGTCCTAGTCTCAATAGTAGTGTCCTAGAGAATAGATAAATTTTGAAGATATTTAGCTGAAAGTGAAGGATATATATCATTTTTTAAAGCATACTATGGGCTATAGTTAATCTAGTTAATCATAATATCAGGGTTGAACCATAAGCTATGCATTTAAACATAATGAGATGAAGACCATAAGCCTTCTAACAATAGGAAATTCAGGAACTAAAGGGTAGATCCTTGAATAATATTTGTCAAGTGTGCAAGACTAGTTTGTCATGTAAAATATAGATTTAACATCTAAATTTTCTCCCCTTTAATCTAGTAATGCATAAAGATGAAATTACTAGGTTAAAGAAAAGAAATGCATACCATGGTATGTAAAACACACCTTTCTTTAACTTGAACCCTATTTGAATTTGATGTATGTATATGACCTACAACCAAGAACATGTTATAGGTTTAATTAGTGCGTATAATCTGAAAATGAATAATTCAAATTGATTGAAATAAAAGAGAGTAAGGAATAAGTACACCTATGTGTTGATGCAACCATGTTGCCCCTTCATAGTTTTCTTTTGTAATGATGCTTCCTAGCTAAAGCATTGGAAAAAGGTTCCTTGGATATGTGAAGAGAGGAATTAGAGGGTGATAGTACCCCCAATATGGGCTGAGGGTGAGTTGTGTCAAGTCATCTATATCACTAAATCTCAATCGCACAACCCAAATGCATACCTAATCTAGCTAATCTAGATAATTTTTCTAGAGTCAAATGGTGTAACCATATGAACACTTAAAAATATAAGTAGTGTTGAGGCCATTAAAGACATAAAATCTTTATCGCACTACTCAATGAAATAACCATTGGAGTAAATAAAAGCTCAATCAGTACATCTTGGTAAAGTACGTGCATAAATATGCATATAATCTAAATATGTATCTATGATTTGTTGTATATTCATGGTATATGCACCTCTAATGTGTCTCAAGCTAAAGTATTTATCAAAATGTAACCTTGGATTTGTAAACTATGTATAATGTATTTCAAATCTCAAAAAATATGTCCCAAATATATGAAAATCAATGCTAAAAGTACATAATTCTAACCTAAGTGTATATCTAAATCATGTAAATGATATCAAATTGTGCTAATTTTACCAATATTTTGTATGTGGAATTGTGTCTCTATGACATGCCCTCATTTATATGCACCTCCCTCTGAAGTAAGGGGAATGCTATCTAATAGTCACCTTATCTCAAAAGGATAAGAGAACTATATTATATTTGTATCAATCATATAGTAAAGAATCATATAGTGAAATCATGTCTAAGTAGATGTATCAATGAGTCTCATTGTATCCAAACATAACAAGACCTAAGATGCATGATATGGATCATCTAAACCTATAGAAGTAATAAGCATGGTCTCAACAAAAAATAAAACATACACACAACATCACTCAGTGTCATGCAAAGAGAGGTCTAAGAAGACCACAAACAAGGGGCATGTTCAAATGTTGCACACTCCAGAGAGAGGGCATGTTTTAATATATGCACACTAAACAAACAACACTTAGTGGCACTAAACCCAATAAACAAGGAACATTTTCAAGTGTTTCATAATCAATACAAGGAAAAAAATAAGAAGTACACTCAAGTAAGGCATGTGATAAGATGAATAAGTGAAATATAATAAATTAGCATAAGTATGTCATACTAGTCCTTGCATACATGTATTAGAAAAATGTCTTGTAGAATAGCATATCAAGTGAACTATATAAGTAACATGAGAATAGACATGTGTAAGTATTATTATATAAGTGCAACATGATAATGTAAAATGATCATAAAACAATATAACCTTTATCAATCATGATCAATAGAAATAATATGCCCCAAATTAGTGGGTCAAATGGGAATAAGAAAGGTCCAACATCTAGATATGCATGTATCACACTCAAGTACCCATGAAACATATGTGTGTATATAAATAAAATAATATGCTATATACTAACATAAAGTAAACAACATATTCAAAAGGATAGTAAAAAAGTGAATACTAAATATTTTTGTATTTTGGACTTATTTGAATATTTTTGTATTTTCTTGATTATTTAATTTTTTAGAATTTTAGAATTTTTGCATATTTGAAATTGATTATCAAAGGATCTGAGGACAAGGGAAAAGTGATACTAGAAGTTAAGGATCTCATCAATGGGATGCCTCTATGAAAGCAATGTATCATGTGTGTCATAACCCTTAATTATATTACCATATTTATCTTGCATATTAGTTGTCATTTCAATCCTCTTCTACATAACCATAGCTATCATATGAAAGGAACATATTTTTAGGTTGTTTTTGAAATTGTGATATACCATTTTAAAGATATATGTATGAAAAACCAATCGCACCATAGATTAGATTTTCATTTTTAAAAGTTTGTTTTTCTTGAGTATGTTCATCATTCTTAAAATGTTGCATCTCATTATGGATTAGAGGAGAGTCATGTATCTTTTCTTGAACACTAAGAAATGATGTAATTTGTGCTTTGACTTATTGATATTTGTCTAACATGTATTTCTCTAGCTTTGCATATTGAATCTTTTATTTCTCTAGGTTTTGTATTTGCAACTATTTTTGCTCAAATTTTTTATTTGATACCATAATTATTCTTTTTAAACTTGTTATTTAGGAGATGCCCTGATAATGTGAATAGGTTATTTGATTGTTGTATCAATGATAGGATCACCACTATCAATTATATTTTTTATTTTCTTATTCAAATCTAAAAAATAATATGTATGATGCCTATGCATTCTATGATATACAAAATAGTATTTTGATCTCCTTAAAGGATGTAGAGGGATTAGTTTTATCAACTTATTTCTAATCATCTCCCTTAGAATCTCACTTGAGATTTTAGTAGAATTTTTTTTAACTTTTTGAATCACTATTTATATGTCTTATATCTTGGCTTCCAATATTGATGTGAATTATTATTATGTACAAATTTTTAGGTGAATATGTAAAAACATGATTAACCCTATCATATTTGGGATTCTTTGTGTGTGTGCTATTTTTTTCCCATGATGTTATATTTGAAACCAAATACTAATTTTATTTTTTTAACTCTTGTATTGAACTTGTCATAGTGATTATTTGATCTTTGAGGGCTTAATAAACACAAATCCTAGGTACTTCAGATCATACACACACCATCTAGAGGAGATGTGGAAGGTGGAGGGGGTTGAGGAAGGATATGTTGGTTACCTTGTTTTGACACTATAGGATGGGATACCTTACCCATTGGAGTAGTGATATCATGGACCTTGCTAGAGGGATGGTAGTTATTATCATCTAGAGAGTTAAGAGGAGGCCTTAAATAACCTTGAAGATATGATTGCTCTTGTTTACATATCCTACTTGGTTTGACAAAAAAAATTATTAATGAAGCTTTCTTAGAGAGTTGGATAGTTACTACACCATAATCATCATGTTAGGTTCACTAAATGTTTAACAATTTTTTGAAATAAGGACTAAACAAAAGAGTAGCTTAATCAACTAAGGAGAAAACTTCTCTAAAACATAGGTCAATTAAATAATTTAAATTCACAATATGTTCTAATACAATGTTAAATTATGTAAACTTTATAAATATATAAAGTACAATGCCAAACAATAATTTGCATGCTTAAACATAAATAATAGATAATACTTATCTTGTTTATTAATGTGTAGGTAGAGCTGAGAAGTGAAGTTATGGAAATAGTTAGGATGATGCTCATATATGATTCATCATATTCTATAAATTATCTCTCTATTAGCCTGGACACTTGCATCAAAATAGGGACACTAGCATTAATGCTTTTGTCTTGAAATTGACACTTTTAGCCATAGTGAAGTACAAGTCCATTTTTGGAAATTCCATCTATGCCTATTAATTTTATCTATCACCTAGTAGAGTGATTGTTTGGATCATGTGCATAGGTTCTGGATGTTAGCATTTCAATCAAAACCCTTGGTCCTCCAACTAGGGCATGAAACATTAGAAAATAGTGGTTAGTGGGCTCAAGTGAAATCAATCTGACCTCAAAGACCCCCATGTTAGTGAGCATTAATTACACAACCATATATTCAGAAGAGGGCCTCAGACCAATGTAGTTCTCCCCCTTATGTGGGCTTGTGTGTGAATAATAGTGTAATATGCTATATGCAAATGCATGTAGTGATCCAGATTAAAACTTGACAAATATTGATCATAGGTTATTATTTAAATGATTTATACCTACAATAAGACTAATAATATAACTAATTGAGAAATATGGAAGAATAGGGTATTATAAATCAATTATGCAAATGATTTAGTGAGCTCGATAGGTGATTGCTTGGTAAATTATAGATGCATAATGAGTGGTATTTGTTTTATATTTATATAGTAAATTTTGAAAATAATCTCATAGAGGGTTAATTAATAAAAATAGGTCAATGCATACAGACCAAAATATTTTCAAATTTGAGTGCTTGTAGTATACAAACACTAGGATTATATCTAAGACACTAGCATTACCTCTAGTGTCCTGATCTAAATGGTAGTGTCTTACATAATAGATAAATGTTGAATCTATGTAACTAAAAGTGAAGGATATATATCATGTTTTAATCATATTATGGGCTACATGTGATCTAGGTAATTATTTTTTAAATTTTTCATTGATGTCAAGATGAGAGTAGTCATTGATGTCAAAAGAAGCCTGAGGATGAGGATGACTATTTGAGCCTGCTAGTATTATATATGAAGTGATTCAGTGGAGTATATTATGATGATTTGAGTGATTATAGGTATTTATCAGTATTTTAGCTTGGAATGAGGCTATTTGTCTTGAAAGGAAGTTTCAAAGTGCATTTACAATGGCAAGAAGGTCTCAAAGAGATGTGGTACTTAGTAGGTCTAGTTGATGGCCTAGTTCCTAAGCATGAAAATGGCTTGTAGTGGCATGGTGATGATGACGTATATGTATATTAACTTTAAAGTGTGAAATGAATTGTTAATATCATGTGATATAGGTGTTGAGTTAGTCTCATGACTCTCAGAGTGACCTAAAGGGGTAAGTGCTTCATTGGAGATCTTCTCATGGATCTAGTCCTAAGACCCTAAGTGGAAGTATGAGGTGTCTTGATCTATTTGGAGGATTTTGAGATTTTTTAATCATGGTATGAGGATTTATGACATTTTTATGATGTATTTATATTATTACAAGAGGTTCTCAAGTGTGTTCAAGGGTCAAAATGTAATTGGCAGTTTAAGGCCCACTATGCATGGAGACCTATTGTGGCCTAATGAGGGGTAAAATTCAATTTTAAAGGAGATAGAGAAAATGTGATAATGGATTTAGGTTTGAAATTTTTTATCAAGGGTGTTTACCAATTTTTAGATCCTCAGTTTAAGGATAAGGAAAGAAAACATGTTCGAAGGTCTTCTATGTATGCAGATTGAAGGTTTCCAAACCCAAGAAGGAACTTCTGATGTTTGTTGGCATGTGTGATCATTGCATGGGAAGATAATATATTTGGGAGAGATGTAAAAGGGTCATAAGAATGTTTTTCAAGCATTATTTTGTAATTTTAGGGGAAATACTATATGAACAAATGTTAAGAATCTAAACTAGTCCAAAACCCTCTCAAAACCCATATAATGACTCGATGGTGAATATATTATTGGAAAGTCACCAAAATGGTTTGGTAAGGATATTATGATGTTTTTATAATGTATATTAATCTCCAAGTGGCATTGGTTTGTCATGGTAGTGAACATAATCTACTGAAAAATGCATATTTTTGAAGAATTTGATGCTACAAGCATGGTTGACCAGGTCAATGCATGAAACTGGATGGAGGTTGAATTTAAAGAATATTTATTGATGTAAATTGTGTTTTTAGGATATGATATATCCTTTGTGTCAACTAATTTTATCACCCAAGTTGACCTATTGCTAAATTGTCAAAGAGTGAAAATAGTGAGAAAAAATAGTCAAAGTGAGAATATGTTTAGGAATTAGTTGCAAAGGATTAGGAATGGTTATAATTACTTGGGATATTTTTTAAATAAATATATATAATATTAATTTGGTTTATAAATTTTTAATATGATCACATACAGGAAAATAAAGTGCTCTCAAAGTGACATGTTTGTGTGAATGAAGATAGTGAAAGAGTGAGGTTCAAAGTTTGATCAGTTTGTTCAATATTTATCATTATAAATATATACATGTATGATTGGAGTTTATTTGAGGATGTATAAGGATCATAAAAATTATTTTTAATTTCAATTAAGTGTCCCCATAGGTTTTAAGATTCATGGTCATCATGATTGTGTCTTAAGTTAGAATGATTGTTCCAGGTGTGTTTGGTGAAGTGAAGTGTTTAAGTCTCTTTGACTAAATTTGTTACATAAAATACACTTTAAATTGTTTTTTGATACCCAAATTAATTATTAATGCTTAATATAATATTTAAATACATTTTTAAAGGTTGGAACATGAAAGCCAAAATGGCTTGTCTGACTATGTGAGGACTGTGAGAGAGTAGTTTGACAAATTAGTCTATAAGACCAATAGTTGACACTAGATATTGATATATATCCATTGGTGAATGATATATAATTGTAATATAAATTATTAATGTTAATTATAATTCATGTAATTTACATTTAAAATTTCAAAGATAAACTTATACATGATTGTGTTTTTGAAGGTATAGGTAGTTTGAGTAATAATCTTTTAGAGATGAGTTGAAGGTGGTTTGGATAGATTTGAAGAATAAAATGAATTTTAAGGTGTTTATTAGGTCTCAAAAGTTCATATTAATGTGTTTTTATTCATTATAAATGTTTTTATAGTTTTTAAGAGTCAAATGTTGTTGACTGTACTTTGGCATTGTTTGACAATTTTGAGTGGTCATGTTGCAAGAGTTGGTTTAAGGCATGTTGGCCTATTTAGTGAAGTCCAATGGATATGGAGATGAAAATGAGGTCATTAATGATCTATAAATATTATTTTTTCATTTTTTTATGTGGAAAAATTGTTTTTTTACTTTATAAGTGTGAAACAGACTTTTCTTGTATATAAAAGGCTAATGGCAAGTAGGCCTATTAGCATGGTTCAAGTGACGAGTTGGTGTAATAGGTGATATGTACCTATGAAGATGTTATCATGGATATATTTTATAATTTTTTAAAGTGTTTTAAGTATTGGTGGAGAATAAAGGTGTTCCAAGATGACTCAAGTGTAATGTGTGCTTAAGACAAACCTAATTTTGTTAGGTCTCCTTTAGGACTAATGAAGGTTTTGGATCTTAAGGAGTATGACCGACCTAAAGAGTGGTTGTATCACATGTGTAATGTGTTTTTAGACATATTTAAATAGTGATACAAGTGTGTTAAGGTAATTTTCCTACCAACATGGTTAAAATCAAAAGTTTGGTATAAAAGCAAGGCCTAATTGGCGTATTAGAGCTAGTTAATAATATGAAAAAAAAAGAAAATAAAAGAGCTCAATGAAGGAGCATAAGTAGGTAATTGAGGACCATAAAAAGAAGATATAAATCATGATGAACATATAACAAATATTTTTTATGTGGATGATAAGGTCAATTGACCTAATGGGCCTATAAGAGGCATGTTAACGTGAGTGAGCCTAGAAGGCTATTTAAGAGGGGTAGAAGGCTAAAGAGAGCTAAATGAGCAGATCGATGATTGAGAGAAAATTAGAGATATATCATAGGAGTGTTATAATTTTATGACAGAGAGTGGAATTTAGATAGAGAAGAAAGAGAGCTGAATAATAAGTCACCATCAGTTGAGAGAGCAACAAGGTATCTTGAGGTAATCAAGCTTATCTTGGTTGGGTTGGTGCTTATTCAATATGGGAGTTAGAGTTGAGTTGAAGGATAGATATTTTATAAGTGTCATTGAAGTGGATAGGTTGGTACCAAGTCACTTAGGTGGTTTTATCCTCATTTCAAGTTGGTGCTTGCTAAATATTAATTAAGTGGGTACTTGACTAGGTAGCGGTTAGAGCTCCTTGTGGGGTTGGTGCCTCACTAAATATGATTTAATTATTTAAAAGATAGTAGTCTAAGTGGTGTGATAGTGGGTTTTATCCCCTATTATTTTTTCCCACATAGATCTAATCTTCATGTGTTGGTATCTTGCTTCATGCTTATGTGATTGATCTTCTATGCATTGTTATATCTCTATGCTAGTTTGAATGGTTAAAGATTGATGAATTAAATTGAATGAAATGTTTGAAAACTAATTCACCCCCCTTCTCAATGGTTATGCTTCTAATAGTTTTTATCAGAGTAGGTCCTTTGGATGAGGCTTGATAGCTTGAAGGTGATCCTAGAAGCCCAAGATGGATAAGTATATGAAGATCATGGTTGAGGTTTGCATAGAAGTATACATGATGGTACTAACAAGATTGAAGAAGAAGGATTATATTCAAGCCAATTCTAAGATCATACCTAAGTTGATTGTCAAAATAACATTGAATATTTTTTGAAGTAAAAGTATAGGTCAAGGCATCAAGGTTTCTTGAATAACCTTGGTTTAGGCCAAGTAAGAAAGTCTATAAGTCAACAAGAGTGCTTGGGGAGTAAGAAAAGATGCTTCAAGTAGTTTAAGGAAGTTGGTTTTGCTGTGTTTAGATGAAAAAACAATGTGTTTATATTAGAGGCATTCTAAAGTGGTCTAGTTGGTTAGCTAACATGGAAGAAAGAAGGTATTGCTTGGTTTAGATCTACACCTAGATTGAAGTCCTAGACCCTACCAGGTCTAGTGAAGCATGATGAGTAATATAGAATCATGAAATCTAGTATAATGTTCTAATGAGATTTAGCAAGCTATTCTGAATGTTTTCATGAATATTGAGGTTGAAAAAATCTTGTTTTAACCTTGAGAGAAAGATGTTATGAGTTGATCATCAAGCTAGAGGAACTGAGTTGAGTCTATTGGGTTGTCATAGATGAGCAGAGGTTTGTTAGAAGCCTGAAGTATGTTGATGAGACCTATTGATCATATGAGGCCTATTTTAGCCTTCATGAGGTATAAAGGTATGAATGTATATCCTTATTTGTATGGTGTTTAAGCATATATGCATTGATATCTTCAAGAGTGTCTACAGGTTAGTAAGGACAAAGAGGATACAAAGTAAAATAAGTATTAGTTGATCTATGTGCATGATAATAATATATGGTTATCATGTTTTGAAGGAATGTAATACTTGTATAAGCATAATACTAGGTCTAAAAGTCTGAGATAAAATAGGAACAACATAAGAGCAAGGGAATTGGTCTACAAGACTAATATGGTCATGAAGAATATATGAGAAAATTACCTAATGAAGCATGTATTTATGGTGAAGCATAAACATAGGGGGAGCATCTCATAATAATTCCTTGAGGTCTATTTATATGATGATGGTCTAGTAAGATAAAAAAAAATAGTTAAAAATCTCAGTTCAAAGACAAGGAAATGCAGATAAGCATGGTCTTAGGGGGAGCTTTGTTGCTTTATGGTGAAGAAATGTTCTACTTTAGTATATATGAGACTAAAGTGAGGTAAGATTCAATTTGGATTGATAAAAAAGAGATATTTTAGCAAGCAATCATCAAGGTCAGGTCCAAGGATCAGGTGGCAAGAGATGAATGGATTTAGGTAAGATCAAGAGCAAATGATGAAACTACAAGGAAAGAGATGATGGATATTTATGGAGTCATGACAGATATAGGTCAAGGTGTTGAGTCATAAAGGAAAATTGAGAGATAATAGTTCTATCATTCTAAGGTAAGTATAGACGACAAAATTTAGTACCTTTTCCCTATTCTACTATCTTTTAGGCTATTTCTTTAATAATTAAATGTAGATGCTAGAAATCTGCACCATAGCCTAAAATGCTGAAATAAGCTAAGTTTGAAATGTGGTAGAAACCTCTAAAAATCTATATTTTGCATCTTAATTCTTGGATGTCCCAAACCCCTCTCAAAAATCTTGAAAGTATATACATAAAATATAACTTAAAGTATAATTAAATGTTAACTTATACTTAAATGTTTATTTCATGTGTATACCCCCTTTCTACCTATGCCAATTAATCTTACTAATTACTGTTTACCATCCCTAACCACCCAAAATATTTTTCATAATAAAAATTCTAAAAAATATAAATTTACCCAACCTCACAAACTTCACCTTTGAATAACCTGAATAACCTCAGAAGTCATTTTAACCCTCTTTTACCCCATGCTGACCTGATGGAACACCTTTTCATTCAACTTTACCCATTTTTGGTAAATTGACATCGATCCTCCATGATCGATATCGATCAATTAGGATCAACATCGATCCATTTATATATAGAATACCTCTATGGCTTGGGATGGAATGTGATTACACTTTTGGAACTTGAAATGTTATTAGAATCTCATTGCAACTTGCGTATGAATTTTATCAACAACCTGCTATCTTGTAGAAATTTTATTGGAGAGCTTATCAAAGGTTTTTGAAGGATTTTCTCTCTCATCTTATCCAAGTTCATTTTTAGACATTAAAGGTTAGTATTTCACTTTAAATTTATTTACATTTTAAATCTGCTATCTTCTATGTCTATCTATGTCTATTTTACATTTGGTTTTTATTGTTTTATCAATAATATAGGCCATCATTATAGTCTATTTATAGTTCAAAATTTTTACATAGAATCAAAATCAATTCATCTGAATTGACATCGATCTTGGAAAATTGACATCGATCCTCTAGGATCATCATCAATCCTTGTCAGACTATAAAATCCTCTTAAACAACCTATTTTGTATTTTCAACATCTATTAAATCTATATTATATTTTCTAAATATCTCTCCTAATCTTTTGATATTCATTAAAAAAACTTAGGAAAATAATTTATACATATTGTCCTTGACTAATCCATTTATCTTATCTCGTAATCATTATTAGTTTACATTTATCTAATCTTTATTAAGTTGTATGTTGGTGTTGTTTATACCTGCATATATTATCTTGTATATTTTATCTGTTATCTTGAATAATCTATAATCATTTATCTGTTTCAAATTATCTTTGACATCATTTATATCTTTTAATATTTATCTTTTATCTTTACTATCCTTCTTAATTGAAAACAGTGGGCTGGCATCCATCTGAGAAAGCATGTTGCTTCTTAGGACTAGTTTGTAACCAGGTAGCCCAATCATTTATTTATTAATCCATTTTTTTTTAAGTGTGGTGAATTTTAGGTCATTCCTCCCTATTCAAAGAGGAGTTCTCACAATCAATCTTGATCAACGGTGCGCAACCAACCATCCATATCTCTAGGTAATCTTAAACCCTACTTATACTTTGTTTTTAGTTTTAATTAGATCACATTAAAATAACATAAAAACTACTAAAATAGTAAGCATTTGGTCAAATTTATTTAGTATCATTGTTGAAGTTGTAGTGAAAAGACAAGGTGGTAGCTGTAGAGACCCTTTGTCATTAATGTAAAGGGGAGATATATTAGATTGATGGAGAAATTGTTTGGATCAGTTCATTTATGGTTTGCCATCAATGACAAAGGGGGAGATTTTTTAGAGTTTTAATTGATTTCATGCATTTTATATTATCATTTATTTAAATATGAGAGTGGTCATTGATGTCAAAAGAAGCCTAAGGATGAGGATGACTATTTGAACCTGCTAGTATGATCTCTGAAGTGATTCAATGGAGTATCTTATGATGATTTGAGTTATTATATGTATGTAGTAGTAGTTGAGAATGGAATGAGTTTTTTTGGCTTGAGAGGAAGTTTCAAAGTCCATCTACAGTGGAAAGAAAGTCTCAAAGAGGTGTGGTACCTAGTAGGTCTAGTTGATGGCCTAGTTCCTAAGCATGGAAATGGATTGTAGTGGCACGGTGATGATGACATAGATGTTTATGAGATTTAAATTGTGTAATGAATTTTTAATATCATGTGAGATAGGTGTTCGGTCAGTCACATGACTCTCAGAGTGACTTAAAGGGGTAAGTCCTTCATTCGAGGTATTTTCATAAACCTAATCCTAAGACCCTAGGTGGTAGTATGAGGTGTCTTGATCTGTTTGGAGATTTTTGAGCTTGTGTAAGCATTTCATGAGTATTTATGACATTTTAATGATTTATTTAAAGTAGTATAAGAGGTTCCCAATTGTGTTCAAGGTTTTAAAATGCATTTGGTAGTTTAAGGCCTAGTATGCATGGAGACCTAATATGGCCTAATGAGGGGTTAAAGTTAGTTTTAAAGATGATAAAGCACATGTGAGCATACATTGATGTTTTAAAGGTTTTTCCAAGGGTTTTAACCAAGTTTCATATCCTTAATTGAAGGAGAAGGCAAGAAAACATGGTTGAAGGTCTCATATGTATGCATATTAAAGTTTCCAAACTCGAGAAGGAAATTATGATGTTCATTGGCATGTGTGATAATTGAATGGGAAGATGATATATTTGGGAGAGATGTAAAAGGATCCTAATAAGTTTTTACAACCATTATTTTTGCATTTAAGGGGAAATACTATATGAACAAATGTTAAGAATCTAAACTGATCCCAAACCCTCTCAAACCCCTTATAATGACTTGATGGTGAAGATATTATTGGAAAGTGAACATGATGGTTTGGTAAGACTATTATGATGTTTGGATCATGTATAGGACTCATACAATAATATCCAAGTGGGAGTAGTTTTTTAGGGTAGTGAACAAAACCTATAGAAAAATGCTTATTTCTGAATAATTTGATGCTACAAGTAGGGTTGACCAAGTCAGTGCATGTAAGTGGATAGAGGTTGAAGGTAAAGACTTGTTATTTATTTATTTATGTTATTTTTTTTTGACAATATATATTCTATGTTTCAACTAATTTTCTCACCCAAGTTGACCTATCACTAAATTGGCAAAGAGTGAAAATAGTGAGAAAAACCAGTCAAAATGAGAATGCATTTAGGGATTGGTTTTAGAGGATTAGGAATGGTTCTAATTGATTAGGGTATTTTTTAAAGACCTATAAATTATTTTAAATTGGTTTATAAATTTTTAATATGATCACATACAGGCAAGAAAGTGCTCTCAAAGTGACTTGTCTGTGTGAGTGAAGACAATGAAAGAGTGAGGTTCAAAGTTTGATCAGTTTGTTCTATATTTATCATTAGAATTATGTAATTATAAATTTATAATGATCATAAAAATTATTTTTAAGTTTAAATAAATGTCCCCATGGTGTTAAGAGTCAGGGTCATCATGACTGTGTCTTAAGCTATAATGACTATTCCCTATGTGCTAGGTGAAGTGAAGAGTTTAAGTCTCTTTAACTAAATTTATTGCATACAATACACTTGAAATTTTTTTTTAGACAAAAATTACTTATTAATTCTTTAAAAAATATTTAAATACAATTTTAGAGGTTGAAGCATGAAATCCAAAATGGCTTGTCAGACTGTGTGAGGACTGTGAGAGAGTAGTTTGAAAAATTGGTCTATAAGACCAATAGTTGACACTATATCTTGGATATAGGACTGTGAGAGAGTAGTTTGAAAAATTGGTCTATAAGACCAATAGTTGACACTATATATTGATATATATCCATTGGGAGATGATATATAAGTCCCATATAAAATATTCATATGAATTAAAAAACCATTTAATTTCCATTTCAAATGTCAAAGATAAACTTCTACATGACTGTGTTTTTGAAGCTATAGGCAATTTGAGTAGACATCTTGTAGAGATGAGTTGAAGGTGGGTTGAATAGATTTGAAGAATAAAGTAAATTTTAATATTTTTAAGAGGTATAAAAGGTTAATATTAATGTGTTTGTCTTCATGATAAGTGTTTTTAAAGTTTTTAGAGTCAAATTTTGTTGATTATACTTTGCCAGTGTTTTGACCATTCTGAGTGGTCATGTTGCAAGAGTTGGTTTGATGCATGTTGGCCTATTTAGTGAATTCCAATGGATATGATGATGAAAATGAGGTAATTAATTATCTGTATATATTATTTTTTACTTTTTTTATGTGTAAAAATTGTTTGTTTACTTTAGATGTGTGAAATAGACTTTTCTTGTGTATAAAAGGCTAATGGTGAGTAGGCCTATTAACATGGTTCAAGTGATGAGTTGGTATGACAGGTGACATGGAAATATGAGGATGTTATCATGGATATATTTTATAATTTTTTAAAGTTTTTAATAATTTTTTGAGGCTAAATGTGTTCCAATGTGACTCAAGTATAACATGTGCTTAAGATAGACCTAATTGCATTAAGTTTCCTTTAGGCCTAATGGAGGTTTTGGATCTCAAGGGTATGACCAACCTATGGAGTGGTTGTTTCACATGTGTAAATTGTTTTTGGAACTATTTAAATATTTATTCAAGTGTGGTAAGGTTCTTATCTTACCAAGATGGGTAAAATCAAAAGTTTGGTATAAAAGTAAGGCGTAATTGGCCTATTCAAGCTAGTTAAGAATATGAAAAAATAAGCAAATAAAAGAACTCAATGGAGGAGAATAAGTAGGTAATTGAGGAAAATTATAAGAATATAAAAATAATTATGAACATATAACTAATATTTTGTAGGTTTTAGACAAGTTCAATTGAGCTAATGAGCCTAGAAGAGGCATGCTGAAGTGAGTGAGCCTAAAAGGTTGTTTGAGAGGGGTAGAAGGCTAAGGAGAGATACATGAGTGGATTTATGATTGAGAGAAAATCAGAGATATATCATAGGATTGTTGTAGGTGTATTATAGATAGTTTAATGTAGATATCTATATGAGAGTATGAGAGAGAGAGAGAGAGAGAGAGAGAGAGAGAGAGAGAGAGAGAGAGAGAGAGAGAGAGAGAGAGAGAGAGAGAGAGAGAGAGAGAGAGAGAGAGAGAGAGAGAGAGAGAGAGAGAGAGAGAGAGAGAGAGAGAGAGAGAGAGGAGATTCACCATCAGTTGAGAAAGTAATAAGGTGTCTTGAGGTGATCAAGCTTATCTTGGTTGGGTTAGTGCTTAGTCAAAAGGGAGTTAGATCTGCCTTGTATGTTGGAGATTGAAAAAGTGTCCTTTAAGTGTTTAGGTTGGTTCCAAGTCACTTAGGGGGTTGTATCCTCCTTTTAAGTTAGTGACTACTAAAGACTAGTTGAGTGGGTTCTTGACTAAGTAGGGGTTGGTGCCTCACTAAATTTTGTTTCATTTATTATAAGATAGCATTCCAAGTGGTTTGATAGTATTTTTTTATCCCCCATGAGGTTTTCCCACATAGATATGGTGTTCAGGTGTTGATATCTTGCTTAATGCTTATGTGATTGCTCTTATATGCATTGTTATATCTCTACGCTATTTTAAATGGTTAAATATTGATGAATGGAATTGAATGAAATGTTTGCATACTAATTCACCCCCTTCCCCCCTCAGTGGTTATGATTCCAAAATAATATCAAGGTTAGATTGCAAGATAATCACTTAGGTACAATGAGATGGATACCATGAGACTTTTGACAATGAGAAAGTTAATAACCTAAGGGTAGATACTTAAGTGATATTTGTCATGTGTGAAACACTAGTTTATCATGTAAAATCTAGATTTATCATCTAAAAAAACATATATGGCACCAAGATGTATTTATTATCTTGGAATCTTAAATATTTAAAAAATCCCTAAATAAATGGAACTAAATTATCTTTCAAAATATCTTTCATGATAGAAATGACTTGGAGAATATAAGTGGGGAGATATAGAAGATGATAATGGAAGGTCACAATTAAATAGATATATTAGAAGAAGAATATAATAGCAGATAGAAACTTGAATAAATTAAAAAAAATAAGAAATTTACTAGAAGCAAAAAAATAGGGTTGGATAGCTGATAAAGAGATACCAAAATAATAGCTTATTCCATATTTCATGTAAAATTAGAAGACAAATAAACCACATTAGGAAACTATAAACTATGGAAGTAACTAGCTTAGTAAAACCTGATGATATTAAAGATTATATGGTGAGATACTAGGAAGATATTATCAATAAGGATGACTTGGAGAATCAAGATGATCAAGAAACATTCTAATGGCAAATTCCTCAACTAATCACTAGAAAATAATAAAGAATCGATGGATGATATTACTCTAGAATAAGTCAATAATGTTGTCTTCAACATGGTAGGAGATCACTCACCTAGTATGGATATATTCTCTACCATTTTCTTTCGACATTTATAGGATCTCATTGGTGATGATATCAAGGAAGTGGCATAATAATCCAAATAATATCAAAATATGCATCAAACATTTAACTCTAATTTATTTTTATCATTCCTAAAAATTGGAAAGTAGAACCTTCAAGAATTTTCATCTAATCTCCATTTACAATACCATCTACAAAATTATCTCCAAAATCATTTCTAATAGGCTTCATAAAATCCTTCCTAAATTTATTTCAGAGGAACATAAAGGTTTTGTGAATGGAATTTTTTTAATAAATTGAATTATCATAGATCATGAAATCATTATCTCTTTGAATGCTAACAAAATAAAATGTATGATGATCAGGTTAGACATTTACAATGCCTATGATAAATTAAATCGGTCCTTTTAATTTGGGGTTCTCTAAATTTTTGGGTTTAATAAAAAATAGAGAAGATGGAATCAAAGTTGTTAATCATATTCTAAGTTTTTGGTGATGATTAATGGTTACCTAAAAGGATTTTACCCTTCTCATAGGGGCCTTATATAGGGTGATCATCTCTCTTCTTATCTCTTTATCCTCATGGCAAAGGGTTTAGGAAGTGATTTAACTATTTAGGGTTATGGAGTTTAAGCCCTAGGTTATTATAGGGGATGAGTAAAATAAATCAAGGTATAAAATATACAATAAATATAGCCATTGATTTGTGAAAGAATTGAGCTAAACTAACATTTCTAATAATAGCAATAAATGATGCAAACAAATACTTAGCTAGAAACTAACTGAGATATAAGATCTAGTGGCTACAAACTAGGATAAGAGTTGATCTGAGTGTTTCAAACATGATCCAGGTGTTAAAAACCTTCTTAGATAGTAGAACCATAACTATATAGTAGTGAAAAATAGTTCTAGTGTCCTCCTTTTGGTGTTAGTGTCTTCTGTGTAGAATTACTCTGAGATTGTGGGTGCACCCATGCCAGAGTCTGCCAAACTTGTTCCTATGCACACAAGTTTTGATTCCCTATCGATGACCTATTTTGACTAATTTTATATGTAAACCTTAGACCTCCATGTTGTTATGGAATTTTATTGGTACAAGTAGAAAAGTGTGATGTTAGTGGGGTAGGCTGGACATCTTCAACACCCTATTATGATGAGAGTTGCTTACATACCAATACTTTAAGGAGGGATCAAGCCCAATATAGTTCTCCTCACCTAAGTACTGATATATGTGCAAGTGAATCTAGTATGAATGCTATTTTGAGTGCTTTGAATGATAATGGAGACTATAAATCTATGTATTTTGAGATTGGGATGGTTTTAGATGTCTATATTCATAAGGAAAAATAGGGATTAATAACCTTGATTGTGCACAACTTGTTCTAAGTTTGTTTGTGTTATTGCATCTAATTTTCATCTAGTGAATAAAGGGATAAAATTCATGTATAAATATTGTTCTAGTGATTGTGCAGGTCTAAAAATAGGTCTAGGTTGACCCTAGGTGATTGTTAATTTGAAAAGGTATCCATTCGTAATAAAATATAGAAAAAGGATAATAACACCTAAACTAGGACACTAGTCCATGTTATGGTGCTAGCATCTAGGTGGTGGAACCTGAGGAAATAGTGGCCAAGATTATAAATTGAGGGTTTAGGATTGCTTTAGGGATGTTTATGGATGCTTGTGTCCTACACAAAGGTTAGATAAGTGTCTAAATAGGCCCTAAGATAGGTCTAGGGATAAGCTAGGGATGGGCAGTTTCAAGTAACACTCTTAACACTCAAGAGACAATTTTAGATGACTACATTTACCCCCCCCCCCCCCCCCCCACCCCCAAATTTATGACTAGGATAAAGCAAAAAAACATACTTGGACTTACTTAAGAAGTGAATCCTGTGAATTTAGGTTTGATTATGTGAAGCATAAACTATTGCATGTCCTAAAAATGAAATGTGCATAGAATAAATATTTACTTAAGAGCTATCAAAATCAAATAAAAAATTGAATAAAGAGATAAGAGAGAGGAAAGGAATTAATACACCTCACTGGGTATGCAAACCAATTCATAAACCTAGTGACATCCTATGTGTATGTATTTAGATAGTCGTCAGTGAATAGATTAGACTGAGTTGATGGCTTGCTCAATCCCCATGTATGGGTGGATCAAGAACTTAATATGGTTTTAATTCCATCATTTCCCACCCCTATTCAATGGATCATACACTTTTAATAACTAGTATTGGACCGGTGTTATGTTTAAACCTATCATGTAGGTGGATCAAGAACTCAAGTAAATTATGACTCCATCATTGCCTACCCATGTGTATTAGATGTATATGAAAATAAAATTATATGATGTAATTAAAAATATATAATATGTCTATTTTCCACTCAAAAAATCTAAAATGTAAAATATCTCTAGGCCACCCGAGAATTTAAGATGGCTCTAGGTCACTGAGGAATGTAAGGTGGCCATGGGCCACTAGAGAATGCCAATCATTGTTGATGGAGTAAGGTATCAAATTTGGATTGTGATAGTGAAAATGGTGTATGGATTAAGAACATAGAGAATATCATGAGTTTTTCCATCCCATCTGATCAACTGAGTAAAAGTAAGCATATAGAAATAATGTGTCATGCACATGCCCCCAAATTTGATATCTATGCATATGAATTCAAGATTAAGTTGTACTAATTTGTATTTGAGTATCTAAAACTAAAATAGGAATTATCATGCCATGCATGTGCTCGTAATATAAAAAAATTGATATGAATATGTGCTAAATTAAGCAAAAAATGGTAATCTATAATTGAACTTATGCAAACCTAGATTGTACCTACTATACTTTTCTAAACAATCTAGAATTTCCTAAAATTGAGGCTATTGGGTAGTAGTGCCACATTTAGATAGTAGCATTGGTAGCATTAGTGTCCCACTTTGGGAACTAATGTGCAATTGTACTAGTTTTTATGTAACTTAAATTGGTATCTATGTGATTGTTTCCCACTATGTTTTCCTAAAATTGATTTCTATATTTTGTCCTTATATGCTGAAAATTGTACATTGATTGCATTTTGATACCCTGATTTCTGTGACAAACCTCTCTGAATGCCCCCTCTTTTGAGGGGAGTTGTTTAACCTATGAAATAACTATCCTTAAAATAAAAATCTCTACATGATATGTTTTAGCCAAAGCATATATGATATATGCATAATAAACTAATATAATGTGCATACATGACATCAGAATGTAAGATAATTTGAGTATAAGTTTCTAATGTATGATGTACCTTAGTTATAGTATTCACAAATCTATCAAGATAGATACAAAAATGTAAATGAATAATAAATCTAAGAAATAAATCGAGTAGCTCCCTAGGGGGACGAGGCATGAAATCCATCAAGGCACCCAAGGAGGAAGGGGAGATGCATGAGGTCCCTCATGGAATCTAGAAATGGAGTGTGAAAAAATCAAGAGACAAGTGTCATGGCCATGATGCACATATGAAAGAATACATACAAAACATAAGAGGCATGAAAATTATGCCAAGGGGCCACAATATAAGGGACATGGGCACATGTCACTAAATATTAGAAAGTAAGGCATATAAGGACATGTTCAAATGTCCACATATGCAAACAACAAGCAGGTTGGCATATAGCCACATGGAAGGACATGTTCAAATGTTTTCATATATAATAAATAAGACACACACAAGGACATGGGCACATGTCCAAAGCATACATACAATGAAAGGAAGTGGTGTAGAGCTATAGAACAATGGCATATTCAAATGCCTTGAATAAATGTAGAAGCATAAAGACATTATAAAGTCTAGACTAGGAAAGCTAGAAATGAAATTATGCAATGAACATGTGGCACAAATCTATATAACAACAAATATGTACATAAACTGAGTCTAAATTAGTAGTAGTCAAAAAATAATTTTATTGTAGTGTAGAATGATATAAAAATGTTATATCTGTGATATAGAGTTTAGAAAGATGTAACCTATAAATCATAACTATGTATAAGATGCCCCCAAATGGGAAAATATGTCAAATGAGGAACCTATGTTTATGTGTATGTGCCCCCATTGGGTAGATAGTAACAAATATGGATCTATGTGATGGACCCAAGTCTTATAGCGATATACAAATACTCAAAAAGATGTATGCTAAAAATCAACTATACTAAGATGGCTATCATATGTAATGCCTATAAAATATAAGAAATGTAAACATGGAAACACATACAATCTATAATTTGTATTTTTTGAGCAAGTATTTGAATGTTTTTGTGTTTTGACATATTATATTGTTTTTGTATTTTTTGGATATATGCTATGTACAAGTAACATGAAAATGAAACTATATCCAAGGAGAAAGAAGTAATGAAACTATGTACAAGTAGGGAGGAACATATTAACCACTGAGTCTCATAAGAGACTCACTATCAAGGTGTCCTATGTCAAATAAAGGAATAATAATCATGCATGTTATGTGAAAAGGTAACTGAGGTCCTAGATGCTACTGTACTAAGTGATCTATCTATCGAGTGGTGCTAGGAATCTGTGAATTTGATTGGGGTGCCCTTTGAATTGTAGGGGTCTTAGGGACCTATTTGGTAAAATATGTCAAAGCTATAATGGATGTTTTATGTTAAGAACACTAGGAACTCAATAACATTGATCTCAAAATGAAAAGGGTAGAAAGAGGCTCTCTAAAATATGTAACATCTCTCTAACATAGGGGTCTCTCTAATAAGGGCCTCCATGGGAGAGTATGCATACGTGGTAACACTTTAGGAGTAGACCTCACCTACACTAGTGGCTCAACTAATATATGTGGTGAAATGATGGAAACTATGCTCAAAACTATAACTAGTAGTTACAATGTAAATGTCTATGGGATAGGTAAAGGATACTCATATGAAAGACCCTTAACTTTAACCAATTGATTAACATGTATATACTTGAGGCATATGTGCACAATAGATGGAATGGATTGAAGCTTTTATATCCATGGCCTACCTAGTAACATGTCAAATGTGACTGCACTAGGTAGTACTAATAATCTAGTGGCCACATGTGCTTCTCCAACCTATAGTGGAATTACATTCTCCTCAATGGATCTCTCAACATGGCCACTAAAACCATAAATAACTGTGTCGATTGGAGAAATGTCCTGCTTTGAATAACCCAAATGGTGTAGGAGTGTGATGATGCACATGTTAATACTTGACCCATTATGAACCATAACACTATGAATAGGATGATAATCAATGTAGTCTTATATAAAGATTGCATAAATCTAAATCATCATCAACAATATCTTGATTTGAGAAAGTGATGAGTGGTCTAGTTGGAAATGTATTATGATACACACCAATGATATTATGTAGGGATTGTGCATCCTCTATAGTAGTGTGATAATATGTCAATGGTGGATGTGCTTGATATATATAGTGAAAACTTGAAGTGCCTCTTACCTCATTAGCTATATGTTCTAGAAACATATCCAAAAATATTTTAATTATCTTAGATTTCATTTTTTGAAATCTAGGTACCTCTGTAGGTGTGCCCACATCAATGATGTTGGCCTCTATCAAATCATGTATCTCATGTTTCAAGATGACACATCTATTTGTAGTATGACCTGGTGCCTTATGATAGTTGCATAATGCATTGGAATCATAGTTATTTGGAAGAGGCTTTGTCATATAAACCTATTTGATGGGAGGGAAAGCTATGACATTGCATTCCAAGAGTTATTTTAAAGCACATGCCAGTGATTCTAGAAGATTTGTGAAAACTCTTCATGGAGGAGTTTATAAAACCAAATGAGGAGGTGCCTCTAAAGCTACGTTAACTGTATCCTTTTGATTAATCTTGTTATGAATGGTCCTTAATTTATATGGATGCTTATTATAACTCTTATTAGTTGAATCTAATCCACTTTTGTATTTTAATTTATCCATAGAGAGAAGCTTGACTTTCATTTCTTTCACTATGTGGCATATATCTGTGAATGTTGGAAACTTCTTGAATAAGATAGCTTCATACAATACTAGTAGAAAACTCTATTTTAATATGTTTTGTAGCTCTCTATCTACCATGGGGATAGTCATCTTTGCCAATATAGTTTTATATTAAAAGACATATTTTATAATAGGCTCATTGGATTTTTGTTTAAGTTATGCCACTTGAGCATATAAGATCTTATCACTGATGTTGATTGAAAAGTGTGCTAAAAACATATCTGACAATGGATTAAATGTAGTGATGGAATGATTTAGAATATAATAAAACCACTATAAGGCATAATACTTTGACTATGTAGGAACAATTTATTAAGGAGCTAATCATTGTACATGTAGTCCAAACATGCTACGTGTAAATCTTGTAGATGGTGCTCTAGGTCACCCTTACCATCATACAAAGTAAACTTAGGTGCCACAAATTTGGATAGAAAAGGAGTTGCTGCTATGTGTTATGCCAATGTTGTATATAAAATAACATGAGAATCTAAGTCATGTGACGGCCTAGTAGCACCCTGGTCAAGATGTAACACCGTAGCCTATAGAGAATGAATCTCATTCATAAGGGATTGTACATCTAGAGAGGAGGAACTATACTTAGGATGTGTTGCCATTATTGAAGGTTTTTGAGTTAAAATGGGTTGTTGTACAATCTAAGTTGCCCCAAAAGTATGTGTACCAATATTGTTATCTAGGGGAGTAAAAGATTGACCACTATTATATTTTTGAATTTCTTCATGGAAAATATTGATAGGGTCATCTTGCATATCTAAATTTTTGGAAATAAAATATTGTAATTGTCTATTATCATTTTAATTGATTCGGTTATTAAAGTTTGCTATTATAATTTAGGAACTAGGAAACAAACTGTTGTATATTTTAAACCTTTAAATAAATTTAATATATGAAAGTTTGTAAGAATTAAATAATAAAACAAATATAATATTTTAGAACTAATATTTGAACATAAAAAATAAAAGGATACAAACCCTAAAAGCATATAAGGCTAGGGTTTTAACAGTGTTCTAAATAAGTTAGGTTCACCAAATTATTTAATTATTTAGGGTTATGAGTTTAAGTCCTTTATTAAAGGGGTTGAGTATAGTAAATCAGGATATAAAATATGAAACAAATACAAATATTGATTTTTGAAATAACTGAGCTAAACTAACATTTATAATAATAAAAAAAATGATGAAAATAAGTACTTAGAAACTAACTATGATAGAATATTTGGTAGCTAAAAATTGGGATAGGAGTTGATCTAAGTGTCACAGATAGGATCTAGGTGTCAAAACCCTTCCTAGATAGTAGTTCCCTAATTGGATAGTAGCACCAATGGAGCTAGTGTCATCTTTTTGGCACTAGTGTCATATGTACATAACTACTCTAAGATTCTAGGTGGACCTATGTTGGAGCTATTAATCCTGTTACTATACACACAAGTTTTGATTCCTTATTGATGACCTATTTTGACTAATTTTAATATAAACCTTAGACCTTCATGTTTTTAGGTCATCAATATTGGCACAAGTATAAAATTTTGATGATAGTGGGGTAGGATGGAAATATTCAACACCCCATTGTGATGAAAGTTTACTACATACCAATACTTTGAGGAGGGATCAAGTACCTTGTTGTTATCCCCACCTAAGTGCAAGTGAAGCTAGTATGAATGCCAATTTGAGTGATTTGAGTGATTCTAGATATTAGACATATATGTATTATTTGATTGGGATGGTTGTAGATGACTATATGCAGAATTAGGGTAGAATAGTGATTAATAACCTTAAGTGTGCACTATTTGTGTTATTGCATCTAATTTACATCTAGTCAATAAAGGGATAAAATTCCTGTATATATACTATTCTAGTGTTTGTGTAAGTCTTAAAATAGGTTTAGGTCGACCCTAGGTGGTTATTGATTTAAAAAGATATCCATTGGTAATAAAAGGTAGGAAAAGGACAATAACATCTAAACTAGGACATAAGTGATATTAGCGCTACTATTTAAGTTATGGGGCTAGTGTTCAGGTGGTATCACCTAAGGAACTAGGGTACAAGATACTAAAATGAGGGTCTAAGACTATTTTATGGATGTTTATGGATTTGTGTGGCCTACACAAAGGTTGTATAAGTGTCTAAATAGGCCCTAAGATATGTCTAGAGCTAAACTAGGGATGAGTGGTCTCAAGTAACACTCTTATCACTCAAGTGACAATTTTAGATGACTACAAGAAGATATATTAAGTCTATAAAAGCCTAAAATATAATTAAATGAATTCAACCTACTAATCAGGATACATCTCACAATCACTTTCTATTTGTGGATGAAACTATGCTCTTTGTTCTTCCAACTTATCATGAGGTTATGGAAATAAGGGATATGTTGTGCAATTATGAAAAATCCTTGGGATAATCAATCAATAAAATTAAATTAAATATCTTCTTTATCAATGTCAACTCCAAGCTTCAATTTTTCCTTCATAGAATCTTTGGTTTCAAAAAATCTTCTCTTACAAACAACTACTTAGCCTTCTCCATATTTAAAGTAAATGGAAAAAATAAACATTGGAACAATATCATTGATAATATGAAAGGAAAGTTGAGTAGTTGGGAAGGCACATACATATGGATCATACTTATAAAGATGGTTCTACAAGCTATTGGTAGATACTATTTTTCCCTCATGAAGGATCCTCCAGGAACCATGTTTGATATGGATAAAATCCTTCAAATTTTTTTTGGAAAGGAATAGATTACAAATATAAATTACCCCTCCTCATGTGGGACAAAATTTGTAAACCAATTACAAAAGGGGGAATGGGAATAAGAAACCTTAAAAAAATTTAACTTGGTTCTTATTGCTAACTTGGTGTGGATAATTAGTTCTAACTCATCATAATTATGGAGTTAAATCCTTGAAGATAAATATCTTGATGACTGGAACCCAAAATTAATCTTCATAGCAAAGGAAATTCCTTTTGGTTTTGTAATCTAGAATAACATAAGGGAAGTCAAAGAGATCCTCATAAAAAGCTTATTTTGAAAATTAAAAAATGGGCAAACTACATATTTCTATGAAGACAAATGAATTACCCATAAACCCTTGAGACTATAACCTAATATCAATAGCATCAAAGTGGAAATCAAAATACAATGGGGTAAAAATGTTAAAGACTACTAAATTGAAAATGTTGAGTAAGTACATATTAATTTCACTTATAAAACTTTACAAAACATATAAAACACATAATATGAACCCCATAATTAATTAAACGATCTCCTCCAAGGTTTTTAAGTCCCCTGGATATTTGAAAAAGATTATCTAAACTAGAAAGTAATGGCACAAGGTTTTATTCGGTAAAATAATAATATAAAACTTATATGTAACCCCACCCTAATGCATCCAAAAGATATTTTTAGGGTAAAATATAGAGATCTAAATCATGGAAGAAGTTTAAATCTTTCCTTTGGCTAGCCATGCACATAAACATTTTAAAAGGGTAAATTTCAAAGAAGAAATGTTATCTGGGATCTTTGAAATGTGTCATGTGTTATTAAAGTGAAGAAAACATATATCACCTCCTTCTCTACTGTAACTATGCCTCATTATTATGGAATAAATTCCTTAACTTATAAATTTTGAGTTCGACCCTTAACTACACTCTTTGCAACCATTTATGAGCATGGTAGTAGAATGAAAGACTAAACATCTTAAATAATATATGGGAAATGGACCCACACTTATTAACTTGGAAAATATGGATCAAAATGAATGATATAATATTTAAGGAAAACATAAGAAACACACAATAAGGACAATTTTGGATTTAAATATAATTCATCATTAACAATATTCTTTTCTCTTATGAGTAGATTAAAAATAAATAGGCTAACCTAGAAGAGCTTAAAATTATCCAAAAGTGGGCTTCAATTGGAAAACACTATGAACTATGAATCTAGACATAAGAAAAAGAAATAGATGATGAGAAGAAATGTCCCCTCTAGAATAATTTTGTAACAAAATTAACTTTGATGGGTTGTTAAAACATAACCTCAAGGAATCAAGAGATGGATCCATAATTAGGAAAAATAAGGGTCAAGTGGTTACTTTTAACTTAGCCTACACTAGAATTAACACCAACAACATCATGGAAGTAGAGGGTCTCATTTTGTGACTGAATTTTGCCTTAGAAAATGGAATTAACAATATCATTATTTAATGGGATTTGCTCATGATTATCAAAGCCATAGAAAATTATAAAAATCTGAATTGGAGAATTCAACATATAATAGAAGAAAGTCAAAGATTTCAAAATTTATTGTAGGGAGTTAAATTCAATCATACCATGAGAGAAGGTAACCACGATGTGGATTTGATTGATAATTATGGTCTCAAGTCCCACTCCAATAGTAATAAAGGAAAAATTCTAGACATCATCTCTAACAAAGATATGAAAGGGTTGAAGGAAATTATTAAAAAATAACGTATAGTTTCCTAACTAGTTATCTCGAGCCAAAATGAATAACTAAGGTTGGGTTGCCTATGTAGTATAGGTTCCACTGTAACAAATGTCCATAAATTTACTTATTTAGCCTATTATTCTTTGTGATAATATAGGAAACAACATCAACCTTACACTCTTAGGATGGACCCTGTAATAAACTTGTCTCATGCAAAGTTGGACACCACTTAAGGAGGAAACTTCATATGGTGGTATTAGTAGGAGACAAAATATGTCTAATGGAAAATAAATTCAACTTATTTTGGAAAGTTTTGGTTATAGAGGCATCATGGTTTCTAGGATAAAATCCTTCTTTATAATAGGTTTTCCCCTAATAAATACCCATCTTATGTCATTTCCTTTTGACTAATCTGCTATGTGCTACCCTAAAACCAAATTTGAATTTATTAGTTTTATACTCCTTTGGTTGGGGATGGATCTCATCCAAATATTTTATATACTACTCTTTTTAACCATTAACACACTATAAAATTTAAACTTAGCTACAAATTAATCAACTATTATGATGTCTTAGGGCCAACCTGAGGTGAACAATGTTCAGCTAAATTAGTCACCTTTAGTAAACCATGGCCCCAATAGCCAACAAGTTAGAAGTTTGGAGGATTTATCCCTTTGTTTAATATACCAACATGAAATTAGAAGAGAGAGGAATGAGGAGGAAATGAGTACAATGGATTTTTAGGATAATGAGTTGTCAAATCAAGAATAAATCAACTTGAAAAGATATAATATCATCTTCCATCCAAAAATATAAATTGGTCAAGCTCACATTAGAATGTGATTCTATACAACCATGCAATAAGGTATAGGGTTGATCAGATGCATGGACTATATCTTTAAGGAATAATAAAAAGGAAAGTAAAATATTGATAATTATAACAAGGACAAGATGAATGATGAAAGTTCTAGAAAAGCTAGCATGGAGAATGGCAAACCTGTCAAAAAAAATTGTTAAAATTGAAGACTCTCTTTATGTGTGGTAATGGGAGAATGGAGAAACTTCACTTTCAATGGATAAAAATTAGAACACTCAAGGGAGTCAAATTTTGGAAAAACTCAAAGAGATGGCACGTGACATCCATTCTCTCAAGGAAGCATTGGTAAGCATAAATAACCTTTTTCTTAAACAAATAAATGAGTTTATATATTATCATAAATAAATGGATATCTCTATTAAAATAATCCAAGATATTATATTGGTATATTAAAATTTGACCGAGGTAGCAAATGATAATCTAATCCATGTCAATAACTTCATCAAAAATAATGGCAAAGAGGCAAGGCTGCATACTCAAATCTTAAACATGATATGCATAAACATGGATTAGATATATGGAAAATGAAACATGATGAAATGGATAGTAGATAATACCATGAACATGATGGAACACCTCTATCATTGACATTGTGTTTAAAATAAAATAACATTCAAGCATAAAATCTAGTGGGAGAAGTCATAAAAGAACAGGAAGACTAGGCCGATCCTTTGATTCTTATGTCAACAACATCTTGGGTAGCTCAAAGTAAAAGCATGCACAATATGCAATAATGTAACTTGGTCTTCTATTTGGACTAATTTATTTTTCATCTTATTTTTTGGTCAGTACGCTATGCATTTCCATAATGGCACCTTATTATTAAAAAATATATATATATATATAAAATGTAAACATATTGTCGATGAGATGTGGGTGAGTTGGTAAACTACCTTGGTTGTTTCCAACACCACCTAGATTCAAATCTCATTGGGCATGTGAGGTCATTTGTGACCATTTTTGGTATATTTGAGGCATATTGGTTGTAGATATGGTAATCATGAGGCTAGTTTTGGCCATATGTGGTGTATTTGAGGCATGTTGGTTGTTGATTTTGTAATAATCTAGAAATTTGGGCCCCATATGTGTCCCAAATTGAGTCATAACTCTAGTCAAAAGTAATGATTAATAATATATATAAATATTAAAAAATTTAATTATTATTTTATATATTATTCTATATAATTACATTTTAGGCATCTCTACTAGGAGAGCTATAGATAATATTCATCCATGGATCTTTTGATGTCGTTTAATGCTTGACAACTGGGATGGGTGATAGTTGAGTGAAAAAATAATAGTTGGATCAAGATTTTACAATCACCACCATAAGATTAAAATAATTTCTTCCCTGATCATCATAAAGTACATAGTAGTACATCTTAAAATTCTAAAACATACAGAGAAAAAAATTAAATATATGTTATATAGTAAAACATGTCACTATGAAATTGTAGCAAAAAAGGTTTTTTTCTTTCAATGTAGTGAAGATCCCCATAAAACTTAATAATTTCCAAGATGAATTGACCCTAGTGTAAAATGCAAATGTGTTGTAAAATATTCAACACTTGTTTCACTTCAGCTTTTAATTTCTTGATTGATGATTCTAGGAAGGAATTCATCAGGATTGTCAAACACCTTGGGGTCTCTGATGGCAAATGGCTAATACCCACCCAACAACTCTCTTGTATTCACTATATAATTCCCATCACATGACTCCAACACTAGGTCATCTTTCACACATTTTTACTAGAATGAAACCAGTAGATCGATCCTTAAAACTTCATACATCATTGACTACAATAGATTCATGCACTCCAGGGATTCCATAGTTAACCCATCATTCTCTTTAATAGACCCTTATATTTATTGTGCTAGTTCTGCATGTAGTTCCTTACCTTACACAACAATGTGTCGTATAAGGCTAAAAAAAACACCATCATCCCTCCAAAGGATTTCATGCATATGATGAACACCAAATTATGACATGATTTTTCTCACTTTATTCTGAATTTATGCTCCACCGTGTCAGTCTCCCCTTCTCATACATCGAAAAAAAATTGTACATTTTGTAATAGTCTTGAAAAAAACAAACAAAAATGGTAGAGGGATGATGTAGATGGTTAGCTCATCCAATATCTTGAGAAGCACACCTATGCTCGTCGTCAGAGCTAGTTTGAAGCCTATCCACTTTTGCATGTAATAAGGACATTGTGTTTCTAGGCTCATATGCCATCCCATGAAAGGATCCCTTTCCAAAAATGACCTACATAGAAAATTAAAACACATTTGTAGATTATTTCTATCAAATTATATGATTGTGATTAGGTAAAATTATTTGTTAAGGGCAGCATATAACTCTACACTAGTAAGCTAGAATTCTAGAAACCCTTTTTGAATAATGTTTCAGTTCCAAATTCTGTCAACAACACTTCACTTTCTATTGAAACTAATGAAAAGATACAAATCATGGAGAATTGGGCCCTATTATTTCTATATGGAAGGGTGAATGTGAAATTAGATAAACACTATTTATATAATTCCAAAATTATTCATCTCCACAACTAGGATACCTATAGAAATCCATCCGAAACAAACCCATATGACATGTGTTATCAAGCTCTTCCAACTTATTTACCCCTATTTATTCCAAGTGTTGATAGTTTTGCCTAATTTGCTTCTCATTTGGGCATATAATTTGGTGTGATTGGATGGTAAGTTAGTTCTACAGACTTTACATTTTTAATTAATTAATTAGGTATTATTATATATAATATTATATTTATAAATTATATATTATAATATATTGATATAGTATATTATAATGTATTAATATATACACATATATTTATTAGTATCAACTGGAGGATTATATGATGGGGTGAAGTTTTGAGATTCATCTCACATGAGACAAAGAAAAAAAATATGCCATTTTTCATCACTCTTAACTTGACACATGGAGTAAGAAATATGCATATATTGATGCTTCTTAATTCTTTGAGTAGAAATTTGGAGATGTCATTAGTTTATTTCTATCAAACTTATCTACCTTTCTTTATAACGGTTATGTGACTAGTTTGATAAGAATTTATGATGTGAGATTTTGGCATTAACTTATTCAAGACACATCACTTCCACTGTTGCACCACCCTTCCATGGGTTATATCAATTTTTTTGGTTAAATAAGAAGTGAACCCTTGATTCATCTCTTTTATAGCTACATATTAAAGAGAAGACAATGGAATCCATCAAAATTTATAGACCTAGATGAGGAATAGAGTGAAGATGATGATGCTAGAAGTATTGTGTAGATCTTCAAATTTGATAACAGGACTAACATAAGGTTCAATTTTTACATTAAATTCTATATTACTCATTTTATATTATTCTATTTATACAATTTTCCATTTTTTTATATGCACTTTGCATCAGGTAGTACAAGTAAATGCCAACCACCGCTCCAACATGCATCATCTAGAAAAGCTAAAATAAGACACATTATAGTGAGTTATTCTTTTTAATATCAGATATTAGGCATATTTAAACTATCATTACACAATAAAACATGTATAAATAGATCAATGTTATGTAAATATGCAATAGTAGATTCATCCACTTCTTTAAATTGAAAATTTTAATGCACAAAGAAATATGTATCATTGGATTATTATTTTCTATAGTAAATTTGTCAATGTTCTTAGTAAGATGTCTACACTACTAGAATGTTAAAATAAATATCAAATATATACCTTTATATTTATTGCTTCCTCAGCAACCTTTATGATATAGAGATGATTAAAATTTTGGGGGATGAAAACTGTAGATGTTACTATATCTACTTGTTTGACTGCATTCAAAAGGTTATTATGATAATCTAAACATCCACACCCATATAAATTTAAAAGAAATATAAAAATTAATTTGATCACTCTAATATAGCACATAATAAAAATGAATATGTTTGTGAGATATGGATGACTCACCTGAAGATTATGAATTCCATCATCTCTAAATTGTTGGAGCAATTGTGACTTGGGGGAATGAGAAGCCAACGCCAAGTGAAATGTTGGCTTTGGCTATGTATTTTATAGTATATCTAGTTACTCTAATAATCTAAATTTTCTTCAATTTTCTAGATTCATCTTCAAAAAATATACACAATGTAAATTTAATTTAATCTAAAAAAACATGCTAGCTGAAACTAAGGCATCAACTATCTACTACAGGCCTTTGAATTCCCTTGTAAACAAATATTCATAAAACTTGTAAACTTTCCATCCACACATTTTAATAACTTACTCTGGATAACATTGGCTTTTAAGGATTTAAAAAAATAAACCTATGAAATCATCTTGGATAGAATTTGTACCATTAATATGTTTTATTTTTATGTAATAGCTCACAATAAAATTGTCTTGGATGTGAAAAAATTATCCACCTTCAATGAATAACTATTTAAGCAATCATGAATGAAACATAATTACTAAATTATGCCCTTATAGTATTGACCTCGAGAAAAATTCTGAACCTTGGGGAGAAAGTGCATAAATATCTCTATCACTTTCAATCTACACCAATTAGTATAACTTTCTAGATGTCTCAAAAACTTAACATGTGTGTAAATTAGTCATACCCTGGTCTAGTTAGATACCATAATTCTGCATAGTTGATAAACCTCCACCATAAGCACTAATGATATTATAACATATGCGATTGTTGTGTTTATTTATATTATTTAACTCTTAATCCACTTAATAAAACAAAGCAAATGACTCCTATGAAGATGGTGTTGAGAAAGCACACTAGTGTTTCCCACCTACTAAACATTGTGCCCCTTGACTTGGAAAAAATTCATCACATATAAATTTTAATTCCATCTCTATATTTATGAATGCTTCCTTGGGAGAGAAGCTAAGCAAAAAAAATATTGTTTTCATCTAAGCAGCTTCATGAAAATACAAACTTACAAACCTCTGCTTATACATTTAAAACAAGACATGCAATAAGCAAACACATGTTTTTTCACCTCTGTGAATACCAATACATGTCATAATACCCCAAATAAGGCTAAAAATAATGTAATTCTTATCCTAAGAAGAGGATACCCTATCATCCACTAACCAAGAATTTGGGACATATGGCTTTCCTTATGTTACATGTTACAAATATGTTTCAACAATAAGTGCCAACTATACAGTAGTACGTGGGAGAGGTATCATGTTATATTATGTGTAAAATTAATATATTATATAAATAATCACTTTCATTCATTACCCTTTATGGCTAATCATGTAGATACATCGATAATCATGTGGATATAATATTAATAAATATATTATATAAAATATGTAATATAAAATGTAATATATGAACAAGGGAAAAGTCCTAGTGGCCACAAAAGTCTAGGTGAACTTGGTTGAAGGAAGTGGATAGGAACACCAAGTTATTTCATCACTTGATGACAAAACATATGAATGTGAACATAATAACTCATATGCAAATTGACAATGGAAATCATAGCAAAGAAGATGAGGAGATATCCTTTTACACAATAAATTTCTTTAAAAATATTCTCATAGAAGAAGGCCCCCTTGATGAACAATTGGTGGATAGCACTTTAAATAACTTCAATAAGGTCATTAATATTCTAAAAATGCTACCCTTACTAAAACCCCATTGGTGGAAGAGGTAAAAAATGTTGTGTTTGTGATGGAGGGCTCTAAGGCCCCATGCCTTGATGGCTTTCCCCCCTTCTTTCTTCCAAAATTTTTGGAATATTATTCACACCAAAGTTGAGGCAATAGTTAGGGAATTATTCTAATCTATAACTATTATAAGAGAAATGAATAATACATTTTTAGTCCTTATGCCAAAAAATCCAGGAGCAAACAACCTACAATATTTTTGCCCAATCAACCTTTGTAATATAACTTATAAATTTTTTTCAGTCATCTTAGTGAAAATAATGCAACACCTCTTGGATATAGTTATTAGGGAACAACAAGGGGCATTCATGGCTAGAAGACAAATAATAGATGGAATCATCTTGGTGTATGAATCCATCCACTCCATCTCCAAATACCCAAGACAAGGCATGTTTCTTAAGCTAGACATGAACAAAGCATATGACTGAATCTCTTAGAATTTTTTAATGAAGATCCTTGAAAAATTGGGATTTAATCAAGACCCAAGGAAAATCATATGAAACTGCATATCTACTCTCAAATTCTCCATAATATTGAATGGAGTCCCCAAAGGATTTTTTTTAGCATTTTAAGGACTAAGATAGGGTGATCCCCTCTCCCCTACCTCTTCATCATAGTGGAAAAAATGTTGGGGATAATTTTGTTGAAAGCCCATACGTAAGGTCTAATCAAAGGCATCTTGGTAACACTAAATATTGAACTTGTCACCCATTAAAAATTTGTAGATGACACAATCATATTAGGAGAAGCTTTGGTGGAGGAAGCTAAATAGCTAAAATCCATTCTCAAAAATTATTAATATGTCTCAAACCATTACATAAACTTATGAAAGAGTTCCCTTTTCTTCATCAACAATCTAGTGTTATTGTAGAAGAGGATTACAGGAATTATGGAATGCCAAGTGAGTCAACTATTAAAAACATATTTAGGCTTTCCACTATTTGAAGGCAAAATAGAATCTGATCTTTGGAATCCCCTCATAAATAGAATTCATAGAAAGCTTGTAGGATGGAAAGGACATCTCGTCACTCAGGTGAGCAAATTTTAGTTTCTCCAAGCTTTAATTTAGAATATCCAATTATACCTAATATCAGTCTTTCAGATGCTTAGTAAGGTGGAAACAAAAATAGAATAATTTTAAAATAAGTTCTTATGGAGGGGCATCGAGAATCACTTCAAGTTTCACCTGGTCTCTTGGGAAAAATCCTATCTACCTAAAACAAATGGGGGATTGGGGATTATAAGCATTAAGTCCATGAATAGGGCCCTACTAAAAAAATTGGGATGGAAACTTATGAAAGAAGATAGAGAATGGGATAGAATAGTCAAGGCCAAATATCTAGAAGGGTCTGAGGAAGACTTATTTCTATGGGAAGAAGGCCCAACTAATGGTTTCACATTTTGGAAAGCCATCAATAGTTGTAAATATCTATTACTAAAAGTAATAAAATGGAAAATTGGTGATAAGGTTAAAATAGACTTTTGGGAGGATGTTTGAATGTCCACCACCTCCCTCTCTTCACAAGGCATTTGGGCTAACTTATGTGCGGGCTTCAAAGAAAGATGTGGTTCCAAATTCAAAGACTATTGGGATGTGAATGAGGGTTTGAATACTTTGAAAGTCTTCCCTATAGAAGGTTGCACTGTGGAATAATCACAAGTGATTCAAAATCTCAATTCCTCCATCAGATAGGTTCACATCCCCATATCCCTAAGGAAGATCATTTTTTATGGGCAACTGAAGATAGTGGAAAGTACTCAATCTCCTCAGGACACACTATTAATCTGAATCTAGAGGATGAATGTAACTACTAGAAAGATTTATGAATAAAAAACATGAATCCTAAGATAAATTTATTTTTTTGGTTGGTGGCTCAAGATAAGATCCTAACTATGGACAACTTGGGAAAAAGAGGACTCATTGTCCCCAATCAATGCCTACTGTGTAGGGAAGTGGAGGACTCAGTCTATCATTTATTCTTGATATGTTTATTTAGATTGAGTTTATTTGTTTGGATATTGAACAAATTCAATCTCTCATGGGTTTAACCAAATAACATTCTTGATCTCATTAGGCAATAGAAACCTCATTGAATCCTTCCATCCTTAGCCTTCCTATGGAACCTTTCCCTCCCATACTAGTTTTGGAGTGTTTGGAAAGCTTGTGATAACAATCTATTCTCAAACAAAAGACACTAGCCAAAAGAGGGATTCCTCCATCTCTGCCATGCCATCATTAATAATTAGAGAACCTTCCCTCTCATAGATAGAAATATAGGATCTATCTCTACACAGTTGATTTTTAGAAATTGGGAGGTGGTACAAAAATTAAGGTCCCCTTCCAAAGACTTAATATATAAATATGTTAGGTGGAAGAATCCACCTGAAGGCTGAGTTAAACTCAACTTTGATGGAGCCTCAAAAGGAAACCTAGGCCCTGTAGGTGGAGGAGGATCCATAAGGAATTCAAAGGGATATATGATTATTGCTTATGTAGGCCCCATGGTAATATAGAAAAACCATGTGATCGAAGCCAAGATGATACTCTAGGGTATTCAGATAGCCTCCAGCCTCAAGATGAAAATAATTATTATGGAAGAGGATTCTCTCAATATCATCGATGTTCTTGAAGGCAAATAACCCCCTCCCACACAATAAAATCCATAATTGATGATGCTAAGTAGAGCTTGAGGGAGATGGCACACTACCCCATTGTTCACACATATCATAAAGGAAATGGGTGGAATATTTACTAGCTAATATCAAAGTAGGTCTCCCTCTTTTAACTAACTAGCATGCTAGATGACATGTCCCTAAAAGTGTCATATCAACCATTCAAAATGAGTGCACCTCAGGATATGATGGTGACATGGAAGTTACATGCATAAAATATACTTCTCAAATGAAGGATTTCAAAAATAATGACCTACCATTATTATAACACAAGGATAATTAATTACAAAAGGTGGGAGGAAGTGTGTACTAAAAGTCTTTTTCAAATCGTTAGCTTTAAGCCTCACCATGATTTGCTAAATTCCATCTTTGGCTCTCAGGCTACTGTTGAGATAGGTGGAGATAAGGACCACCTCAAACTAATTTTATTCTCAAAATTCAAAAGAATGAAGAAGGTGTGAAAGAAGCTTCAGAAATGAGGCCTCATAGAATTTATGCTGAGGGTAAATAAACATGACACAAGATTCGTGAAATAATTTGTTATGGTGTGGAACAAGAGGGTCATGGAGTTAAGAGGAGTTAGAATCTTGGTAATAGAGGAGTTGATTGCAAAAGCCAAAGGGATGTCTTATGAAGAAACAAAGGAATATAAATACCAATCAAAAAAATAGGGGCTTTTATAGAGGTTTTTTTTGAACTAATGAATTCATTAAGATAAACAAAAAGGGGTTTCCTCACTCAGACCTTCCAAACTAATGGCCCAAAGTTTACAGACAAATAATGAAGTATGTGATGCTTGTAGGTAAGTACACCCTAATATTTTCCCATCACTTTCTCCTGCTAAATCATTTTCAAGGTTACAAAATTAGTCTTCCCTATTATCTCCTCAAATCCCTAGAGAGCACTACTCTTACAAATCAAATTAATGAAGTTAATCCCATCCTACACTAGGACCTTATCCTATTACTGGTAAAGCCTGAAGAGACCCTTTGAGGTAGGAAGGTTCCATTGGAGGGATCCTCTAATGAGGAGGACTCCCTTATGGAAGACCCTACCTTAGGGTCCCATCGCCTAATAACCAATATTTCCCATGCTAGCCCCAATTTTAAAACCTAAGCTAGAGACCCTCCCCTAAAACTCTATATTCTTAAACCTAAACCACTCTTGTTGGATGAAGGAACCTTGGGGGATGTGGTGGGGAAAGGGAAGACCCCCCTGACATAGGAGATCAAAACTAATAAAGAGTAGCTAGGAAAGCTTAATAATAAGCTTCATGAGGCTGGGATGTGTCTAGCTGTCCTTATATAGGATTGGAACTCCATGAACAGAGAGGTTACTAAAATGATCCACTCCTTCACTCATACAACTAAGGCAAAAAGGACCCCCCTGAAGTAACACCTTGTGGAGGTAGAGACATATTTATACAAGATCCCCCTTATAACCCCCACAAAGAAGACCCTGATGAAGGAAAAAATGTAGAAGAGACCTAGAATGATCCTACCTAGGGCGGATGTAGAAGGGCCCAAAAAAAGAACTAGGGTTAGAATTACAAAGAGAAAATAGGTCATGCAGGAGAAGGTGATTGAGGATGCGAAAGAACCTATGAAGGGATCCCCCCTTTTGGAATAGTTTACTATTTATTTTTTTATTGTTTTGCTTTTCACATGGATAGTTACCTATTAATATTATTACTATTTTTGTCTCTCAACCTATGGGGCTTGATACATTATTCTACACTTTTTAACTATGGTTCCTGGTCCTTGTAAAACTAGGTTATTTACCTTATCAAATAAAAAAATGTAATATATTATAATATAAAATCATATTCAAAATATTGTATGATGTTAAAATCTATATTATATAATATAATATTTATATATATTATATAAAATATGTAATATTCATATATATTATATAAATAATGTTATATTAATAAAAATATTTTTAATATATATTATCTAATATTTAAATAATAACATTAGTAATCATGTGGATATATATATTATATATTATATAAAATATGTAATACTCATATATATTATATAAATAATGTCATATATAAAATATTATTATATATTATATAATATTTAAATAATAACATATATATAGAGCTATTTATATTGATATATAAGAGAGTTATTTATATAGAAATTTTTTGGTATTAATTTGTTATGTTAGTTAGACTGCACTGTGTGCCCCAAATCCATCTCAACTCAATTATTTTCTCACCAAGTTTGTATTGAGTTATGGGCAAAAGCATGTGGTTCCTCCATAATTGTTTGGCTATTTTGACAACATTATATTCATGGCTACTTCAATAACCCAGGTTTATCACTACCAGATGATGCAGATGAATGCCCTTACATACAAATCAATAACTGACATTTACCCAAATATGGTGCCAATTTTGGGTGTGGAAGGCAACACATATTATTTTTAAAAATTTGGAAGTAAAAATGATTTTGTTTGATTTTATGAATATGTCAATAATTTTCTTTCTATTTTATTATAAAATAATTATATATTAGTATTATTATAATTTACATAATTTAATATAATATAATTATTATATATATATATAAACAATAGTAATATGTAATATATTATTATTACTATATTTTACAAATATTATATATATATATATATATATATATATAATATTTGTAAAATATAGTAATAATAATAATATATTACATATTATATATATAGACATATATACATATATACATACATATATATATATATAATAGTATAATAATAATTATATTATATTAAATTATAATTATATTAATATAATATAATAATATAGATTAAATATTATATATGGATAAAACTTATGTTCATTTATGTTGTCAATATATTGACACCTATAAAAATTTAAAAAAATAATATAAAACTTGTAAGTGGTGAAAGATTTTAAAGTGAGTTATGCAGTGACGATGATGAATAATGACAGGGTATTTCATGTGATATCGTATATCAAAATAATCATATCATACACATATCCTGACTTCAGGGTAATTATTAGATTTACATACCTTGCACTCATTAGAAAGGGGTTTGTATCATTGCGATAAAAAGTGAGTACCAATGCTTTTGCAAAGTGCATGCTACATAGATGGATAAGAGGGCATCACTCATGATACAATGTGAATGTTTTCATAGAGGAGTCGTCACTTGATAGAAAAGGTAGTCAAGTGATAGTTCACATGTGCCCACATTATATACTTAAAAAGGGAATATACTCCATAAATGAAAAGAAAATACTTATCAAAAGGAATTTTAAATATTACATATATATTCCTTCTTGTGTAACTTACACCTTCAGGGCAACTGCTAGTAATATATATTCTATTATTGTTGATGAGATGTTGATGAGTTAGTAAAGTGGTTTGGATGTTTTCATCCCCACCCAAGTTCAAATCTTATTGGGTATGTGAGGTTAATTTTGGTCATATGTGTTGTATTCAAGCTTGTAGGTGTAATTATGGTAATCATGACAATGGTTATTTTCATTTGTGGTATTGCTTGGGGTTTTAGACACCCATATGTGTCCCAAATTGGTTTTAGAACTAGTTAAAAGTGATTATATATATATATATATATATATATATATATATATATATATATATATATATATATATATATATATATATATATATATATAACTTTATAGTTTAGTAATCAAATAAGATGATTAAATTTGATTTTTTTAAATAAAAATGTTTTTGAGGGAGTAATAAAATTTCCCTTCCAAATTAAAAAATATATAAATATTATCTATATGCTAAATTTATTTAGTAATCATCCTCCTCACCCTATTACTCATCCTCTTCATGTTCCTCATCCTCCTGATACCATGACTAATCCTCCTCATCCTCTTCCCTGATGACAGATTGCCTTTGGACTTGTAAATACATAATGATTATATTATTTAACTATTTTAATTTATAATTTACATAAAATTTGAAAAATATTTAAAAAACATGTTGTATCAACACAAGGTCACTATCATGGGCCCATTTTTTGAAGGCAGGTGTGCCCAATCCCATTCTTTGTAATGTTACACACACCTTTTTATTGTAGACTTGTCATAATACACTTCCTATAGAAACATTTCTATAATAAATTAAATGTATTAAAAATTTATAGAAAATAACGTGTGTGTGTGTGTGTGTGCGCACCCAATCCCATGCTTTGTAATGTTGCACACACCTTTTTATTGTAGGCTTGTCAAAATACACTTCCTATAGAAACATTTCTATAATAAATTAAATGTATTAAAAATTTATATAAAATAATGTGTGTGTGTGTGTGTGTAACTTAATATTTTTTTAGTGAGTTCATTTGTGTTTCATAGCCTCATGCGATGAGTTAATGGAAGTCCCTTTTCAATCTCACTTTGTAACCTTTAGCTGATTACTTTTCTTCCCTATGTTAGTTTTAAAAATTTGTGAAATATTTAATTAAAAAATAAATTTTTACATATCATTAATTTAGTTAAGTAATCTGTAGCCCTATTAGTGTCCTCTTTTATCTATTTTTCACACAAACCATTACATGTATCTCTATCTATTATGAGAGGTCAAATATTTATCTTCTCTTCATCAATGTTTCCTTAGTATTGAACTTGAAAATTATAAATGTGAAAAATTAATAAAAAGACTATAACATTAAACAAAATTAATTTACACAACATAATTACCCTCATATGCCTATTTATTATCCTAAACCCTTTTAATGCACATTTTTCAATTAAAGTATTCTTGTAGTGGGTACTTATGAATTATGCTATCACAATGAAAAATTTTGTGCATTTCTCACCTGGTATTCTATATCAATCTAAATTTTAAAAAAAATGAATAACACAATTTTTGGGCTTAGTCAGCTATTCTTTTCTTGAAATCTCTGAAACCAAAAAAATTGAATGTTGAATATTAATCACTATAAATTAAAAAATAAATAAAATAAAAATAATAGAAACTAATATAATGATAAGCTAAACTCAAATAGAGTAAATTAATAAAAAAAACACATTTATTTACTTGATTTACTCGATCATCCATTAATATCTTCGTATTATCATCTACATAGAGGTCCATTCTAAGATAGCCTCTCATTCGGTGTCTATACTACTCATGAGTAAGACAAAAGGGTTTGTCATTGTATGACCCTAACAGGGGTGGCCCTACTTCATCATCATGCTTGCCCCTTAATGCATTGGAAAGTATCTCATTGATGCTACTTAGGGTGAACTCTTGTTGTATGAGTTTTACAATTTATTAATTTTTTAGAGGACAATAGGGTCTTTCCCCTAATGAGGATATACAATAAAATTTTACTATGTTATAACTCAATTAATTAAAATCAATTTAAATAACCAAAAAAATATGCCCCTATGTGGACAAGTCCCTCGTAGAAGATGAAAGACATATTCTCATTCCATCACCCTCATCTTGTTGACAATTGATATAATAATTAAACATTCCATAGTCAAGTTTATTTAGAAATTTTCAATGAAAAGAAATATTTTTTAATTAAAAATAAGCTTTAAATTTATACCTCCTTATAGCTTTAATGATTTTAGGTGGTTCCTAAATTCTATTGGCAAAGCCTTTATCTAACATGTTTTTTGCGAAGGTGACTCAACTATGGATTGCTTAACAAATTTTGGTGTTGAATCCTCTATGTATGTCACATGGTAAGGATCCCATTGTCTCCCAAATAATTTATTATATTTAATCAATAATGTTTCAAACAACTCATCATCATAGCTCCATAAGCTAGTCACGTGTAAGAAGTTCATACTTGGGCATGCAAAGAATCCACCCCTTCCTATGTAATGATTCTAATGTTATTTGTCATAATATTAAAATTGACATGACTATCAAAATAGGACATTCTCAAAATCTAAATTCTAAGGAGAATAAGGTAGGAACTTTCACACAGAATTGGAATAACTCATTCAGGGAGCAAATGGGAGGTGATAGAGACTGATTAGAACCTCTCTCTTGCATGAAGGTCCAAGAAAACAAAAGGGTTCAGAAGAAACTACATAAGGGTGGACTTAGGGAGTTTATGTAATAAATTTAAGGGCATGATGAATAATTATAAAAGGAATTTGCATTGGTATGGAATCAAAGAATGGTCAGAATGAAAGGCATCATGATTATAGTAATGGAAGAATGAATAGGGGAGATTAATAGAATGATCTGAGATGGAGAAAAAACTTTCAAGGACAAAAGATGTTTATTTAGAGTTGATGCAAAAGTTATTCCACACCAAAGAAAATATGAAGACTGAAAAGAAGGGTTTTTTGAGGTAGGACCTTCCTCATCATTGGCCATAAATATGATTACAAATTATGAAGTACTTGACATTAGAAGGTAAGCTTAACCTCATATTCTTCCATCATTTTTTGTTGTTTAATCACTTTAAAAGGCACAAAATTAGTCTACCTTATTAAATTCTCAAATAATTGAAAAGAATGGTCCTAGCTTATCAGATTAGTAACAATAATGATATTATCCATCAAGGATTGATCTTCATGTTATTCCAAAATGGAGAACTCCTATGTAGCAAACCCATCCTTGACATCCCTTTGGAAAACCCATCTAAGGATTTTGGGATTCCATAAATGGAGGAAGGATTCCTAAAGCCTAATATTCCCCTTCCCATCTCCCCTTCCACTAGCACCCCCACTAAATCCCATAGCAAACGGTTGGGAACCATAACCTCATCTTTCATGAGAAAAAAAACTAAAAATTTTGGCCATCTCTTGGAAGGAGGAAGAAGGTAAAAAGAGCAAATTTTTTTTTAATATTGAGGATCCAAATTGGGAGTACAAAATAAAGCTTGGAGCCTTCAAAGTGAAATTAATGGATATAGGGAGGGCTATGTCTAATCTTATCAAGGAATGGAATGATTTGAAACATGAGACTGATAAGCTCAAATAGGATTTAGATAAGGGAAAGGAAACTAAAATTCCCTTGATGAATAAAGATACTAACTTGGAAAATGAACCGAAATATATTGAATACCTTCTACCAACACTTAAGGCCAAAAGGATCCCAAGGACCTCTCAAAATAAGACTAAGCAGACCCCTCTAGAAGGTTTAAGCAAGTGCGCATGTGAAAGAATTATGTAGGTAGTGCTGAAGGAAAATTCTAAGGTGAATAAGCATTCCAATAAGCATTCCAACACATAAGAAAAGGATAGCGTAGGTGAGCTCTATGTTTCTATTTAGTGTTTTTTTAGTTCATTTTGATGTTGGTTGTTGCTCTTGGTTAGTTTGTTATTATTTTTGCTGATGGAATTCTAGTTTTTGTTGCTTATAGTAGCTTAGATTCTTGACTTTAGGTCATTTTATTTTGTTCAAAATTGATATTTTTTAGATCCTTGTAAAACCAAATTATTTTACCCAATCTAATAAAAAAATATCTCCATATAAGTGACTTCCTGGTAAGATAATAAGGATGTCTACTCCTCCCAACTCCCTCATCCTCCTACCAGTATATATGGGAAGTAGACCTATCATGTATAATTTTCATTATAATTCTTTACTGAAAATAACTTATTTTAACTAAAAATAAACTAAACATTGGTCGAGGGGTGTTTACTTATACAAACTCTCTTTTATATCGTTTGGATCTTATAGGTCTTTGTCAATTTAAAATATGTAATTATCAAGTTATTTATCTATAATTTTTGAATGAGAACAATATTATTCAATTATATAATAATATGTACACTTATATTCCATTGGTGGATGCATAGAGGTCAACAAACATCTACGCATGAAATAACATCGAGGTGGCTCATAAGGCTCATCAAAATCCTCCTCCATGCCATGTTTTATTGAAGCATAAATTTTAGAGTTGAAATATACAATGGTATCCAAATCCATCTTGATAATATTTGGATGAGATGCCCTAATCTCAACAATACATTATCTCTAATATCCAAAAAATAACATGTGGAGGCTATAAAACAATGTTGAATGTATAGGAAATTACATCAAATCAATGAGTTTTAAAGTTTAGTATTTTAGATTATGGAATACGACTATTTGACAAAGTGCCCTAAATAATAAAATGTATTTTATGGAATGAATTTATTTTAGGGTATGCATATAATTTTATATATTTGAAAAAAAAAACATTTGAAAATTTAGGGAAATTTACAAAATGCATTCAACTCAGCTTGAAGAATTTATTTTTTGTTACAACTACTATTTATCAATGCACTGCCATTAAGAATTATAATTTTTTCCTACAATTTATCCTAGGGTTTGCTTAATTTATCCTAGGGTTTATATAATTTAGCTCAAAGTTTTACATAATTTATCCTAAAGTTTATACAAATTATCCTAAGTTATACATAACTTATCTTAGGGTTTGTACAATTTATATTAAGGTTTCATACCTACACTTTCAACATTTTAATTCATGGGGTTCACATAATTTTTTATTAAATTTAGGTTAAAAACCCACATACCATTTGTAAACTATTTCACAGAGGCTACACATACTCTTCCTTCTCTTCTTCCTCTACTTGTACTAAATTTCATGTTTGTACTAGAGTTATGACTTTTCCTTACAACTATATTGGTATGCCATTTTTTCCCCTTTCACCTTTTAGCTCTCTCTTTCTCCTCTCCTTTCTACTGTCATTTTTTACTTCCATTGATTTCACTAGATTTTCTCTTCATATTGCCATTGAGACATAAAATAATGATGTAGGAGGATTTAGGGCCTTCCCAATCTTTCATTTTTTAATTTAGGGGTGAGAATGATGCAAATGTGGCCTAAGTTTTTTCACCTTTACGTCATCCACCAAAAAATCAATATACAATAAAATATATTATTTATAATATATATTATAGAATATAATAAATAAAATATTTATTAATTAAATAATATTATTATATAAAATTATAATAATTATATTTAAATGTAATTATATAATTACTTTAATTAAATATTATATATATTTTATAATATAGTGATTTTTTATTTATAAAAATAAAAATATAGTCAATAAAAATAATTGACCACGATTTGAAAGCATTTGATGTGTAACATCCTTTTAAAAACTTATCTATATATTGAATAGTTAAACTATTTATTTTTATTTTTTTGAATTTCTCCCAGTTGTTTATTGGTTATCATACTTGGATTTCCAATTAATACTAATATTCCCTTCATCTTCCTAATTATATATCTATATATTGGCATATCCCATTTGTTATCATAATATCTCTTTATTTGGATATTCATTTCATCATCCTTTTGGTATCTTTAGTTCTTCCCAACTTCATCACCTTCACTTTTCTTAACTTCATTAGCTTCAATTTCATGAACTTTATCATCTTCAAAATCAGCTTCACCAATTTTAGAAATTTGATCTTTATTTATAGGTTATCTATGTCACTAGATTTATCTTCATCATCTATGTTAGAAACATTACTCATTCCCCATGTTTATTGTGATACAATATTATTGTCATCATTAACATGTCTGGCATTGTCTCAAAATGCAATACAAAATGCCAATTGCATTTCCTCTTTATATCAAGATAGAATAAGACCTAAATAAACATAGTTAAAATAAAGGTTAGTACCTAATATAAACATAATATAAAATGCTTCACATGAAAAAGAAGACATACATATGAAAAATGTGTGCATGAAAGAGGACAAGACATACATTTAAAATTTACACAAATTAATGATTAATCACAATGTTGAGAAAACATATATAGATTTTCCCCCTTCGGTAATGGTATACTAAAATCAACTAGATAAAGCCACTATCAATGTGTTTTTTTTTGTTTGTGTGTGTGATCAATAGAAGGGTACCATGTACACTTAAATATGAAAACTTTAGAAATTATATAATCAGTTTTTATTATGTCTTATAATTTTTCAACATTTTTAAATTGTCTTTGGACCAAACTACTATCATTTGCACTTCCTACGTTTGCATGTTCAAAATGAGCTGCATCTCTACAACAACAAGTAACTCTTCTCTTGTCAATGTTTTCAACATAGAAATATTTTCCATCAAACCACACTATAGAATGCTTACTCACCTTCATAATTTCATATTATTTTTAAAAAATACTAATAGCAAAAATGTTATGCACTTATCTAATATTATTTTTCACAACTTACCAAAATTTTACATCCTTGCACTATTTCCAATGTTTCTTATGTGATTGTCCTTAGATATATGGCCCAGAGATTCTTTATATGTGAACTCATCCATTCTAGAATAAGTTGGTTTGGAAATGTTTTATGTAGATTAGGTGGGGGTGGTTGTGTGGATGTCATTATCTACAGTCAATCCTTTAGATCTCATGGATAGTCCTCTCTTCTTCATATTTTTAAAGATACAACTATTTATAGAGTATTAAAAGTCTGAAATGCTCTTTAAAGTCTATCTTAATGGGTGTATTGGAGCACAAAATGTCCCATAATTTTTTTTATGTTTGTTTTTAATACATGCAAAGATTTCAGATATTAAGAAGTGTATTGTCTACTACTATGAGGTTATCTAAAATTTTAATCAAATACTTGTATTATCCTAGCTATGATTTTTGATTCCCCTACCTCATAGATTGTTTTTTTCTCTTGGATACAATTTATAAAAAAAAACATTATATTCAATTTTATGGTCACAATTCCTTTTAGCGCCCATTCACATTATAATCCACCAAGGTGTTGACTTTATTTAATAGGCCACATAATAACCCTTACCAAAAAAATAATTTTATCATAGGCCACTTTCATATGCTTAGGCCTAAGTTCACTTTATTTTATTGATTGTGATCACTTTATTAAATTTTAGGTATACCCGACCACAATCTAAATCAAAATGAATAAGTTAATGTTTCCATGGGAGGCCCTTCTGACTTGAAAGCAAAAATTTAAATTTATTTTCCTCCTTTACTCTATAATCTACGACGGTTATTTTGTGTCTTCTTCTTAACCACATAGATTTGAATGGGAAATGTGTGGACCTACCACTAAATATAAAAAATGGGCAAACAATTTAATACATTTACAAACTATGGAAAAGTCATGTGAAGGTAAAAGAACATTATGTGACTATGTGTCTTGTGAGGAAATGATACACTATTGTGTGTCTCACCCAAATTGGCCATGATAAAGGTAAAGATGGAAAACAATGCAGATGTGGCCATGAAAAATGAAAAAAATAAAAATTATGAATGCCATAAGAAACATAAAAAAAATTAAAATATTTCATAATTTTGTGCACTTAAGTCAAAGGATCTTCAAAGCAATAGCATTCCATGACTTTGTGGTCTAGAGAAATAAATAAACTATTAGGTGTATTGATTTAAGGGGTGCAATAAATTCAATAGAGAATGGTGACTTAGAATCTGGTGGATATGTGTTACATAGGATGTTGCCACATAAGTGTGACAAATATGAAAGTGGAAAGGATAAGTTTAAAAATTATATGGAGGTAAATCTAAAGTTTGACTAATTTACAAGTTTTGAACAAATGCAATCAAATGTTCAGGGACATGTCATGATATTGTGACTACAAGGTAATCAATGAACTCCATGGATATGTGAATATTAGATGACATTTGGGTAGAAGTAAAAATAAGGTGGAATTTATAATTCCATACATCCATGACTTTAACATAAATTCATATGGAACCTTGTATACTTAAATGACACTGTGATTACTAACCACTGAGGGATTTTCATGTGTATTTATTTAAGTGAACACAAAAATCTCAAAGAAAAAGGTTGAATCAAAGCTTAATGAAGGACTTGCCATGTTGGTTTCAACATGTGGCCATAAAAAATTTAAAATGAACAAAGCATATGAATTTTTAAATTTAAAATTGTTTTAAAATTTTCCTTGTGACTACGTAGTCCATAGTGAATATTTGAAGGAATAATTGTAAGGGCTTGGTTTTGTGGCTATAACTCAAGTTATATAGCTATAATTTGAGCCAATTTATTTAATTGGAAATGTATTGATAATATATATGGAATGGAATCAAATTTTTGATACATTGATGCATATATTGAGACATATTCACACTTTAAGTTCATGTCTCTTATATTCTTCAAGGTGAAATAATAACACATAGGTAGTCCAAATAATTTAGGTCAAGCTATATAGTGTTAATGTGATGTTACAATTAAAGATAAAGTGTTCACATTAATAAAAAATAGAATGAGGTTTTGATCCATTATTTAGTTGAATTAGAGTGGGAATGGGGCACATAGTAAATTATAGAGGCTACCAAATGTCACAAATCACCCCACTATGAAATCATAAGTGATCCTTACATTCTCTTACAAGCTTGGTGATTAGTTACCATGAAAAAAATTTAAATCTCATTCCAAATATTAATATATTTAATTTTACTTCCCCATACTCCTAATTTCACACTACTTTACATGCTTCCCTTAAGCATTTTGTTATTATCTTAAAGTGACTTTTGTGTTTGTTTCAAACAAAAATTTGCACTGTGAATGGCTTGTTCTCATAAAACTTTTATGTTTAATCAAATCATATATGATCATAAGTGGAATCTCATTTAGTGAACCTAAGACATATGGTCACTTATCACTTAATTACCCATGTATGTACTTGAGTAATTTGTGCTTACACAATTAAGATATAGGTTTGGTTAAAACTGTGATGCATTTTGTTCAGAACAGTTGTTCTCTCCTATGTTCTTGGTGTGATTTTATTTAGAATGTTATTGTGGCATGATTCCCTCATTTTTGGGATATTATTATTTACTAAGAGGATAAAAATTATATATATATATATATAGGTTTCCCTCATCTCAGGTCTTTTTTTTGGAACAAACTTGTAGATATTGAGGTCTTAGTTTGTTTTGAGATTATTTTTTTCATAGTGTATTTTGGAATAAAATGCATAAAAAAATTATTTTCCATGTTGGTTAGATTTTAATGACTTAATGAATAATGTTTTAAAATTCTAAAAAAAATATAATTGTTTAGGTGTTAAAATAATCACTTGTTCATGAAGCTATGAGGCTTGATTGGTAATCTTGTTGATTAGTGAAGTTGTAAAAATCTTTATGCAGTTTTAATATTTTATGTTTTAAAAAATATTGTAATTACTTTTTTCTTAGTAGTGTATAATGCATCATTATAATAAATAATAATATTTGTTTAATATGTCTTGTTATGTATCTGAGTGATGAAATAATTTTTAAAAACTGTGTAGATTATTGTGTCACTGATATATTCATTTGAGCTCTAAAAAATAATGGCCCAATCAAAATAAGGCACTAACCATAGATTAATAGATCACACTTTTATATATTTATAAAAATTTAGCTTATGAGAGATATATATTTTTTACCTTGCATATTATTTAGAGGTTTCTCTTGCTTTAAATGTTGATTCACATTTGTTAGCTCAACTTTATGTTTGTGTCTAAATTTATAGAATACTAAGCTTACTAGTCACAAATATATTTATTTACATATGGTTGATTGTAGTATTTATCTAAACTCTGAGTAGATTGTATTCAATTTTATACTAATATAAAATTCCATGAATTTATCATTGAGGTGAAGTCTACTATTTAAATTTATGCTACTTGAAGCTAATTATGTATTGCATTTACATTCTATATTTTTAGGCACTCTACCCTTGGTCTCGTAGATTCATAAGAGTAGATATTATGTAACCTCTCATATTTTTTTCCTTTAGGTTATATATACATTTTAAGGATAAGTAGTTGGAGTAGCACTACAAATACCAAATCACCATTTACTTTATTTTAGTAGGGACCTTTGGAGGTGGTGAAAACATTATCCCCAACAAGGTCTTGATAATAAAACATGTAAATAAGTAAATTATTTTTTAATAACACACATGATTGACCATACTTGATATATATTTATTATGATTCATATGAATACATACCATATTTCAAACATATTCCTTTTCCTTTTCTAAGAAAGTTATCCCCCAATTTTTCATTTCCATAGTTAACATACCAAATTCATGGAATCCATGGAAATTATGCTTGGATATATTCATACATGTATAAAAAGTTTCCTAAATAGTGTATCCTTCTACCATATATCCTTTTGGACATGCTAGCTACTTCACAAATCCATTTAAGTTCTTCATGTACCTCTTTAACTAAAACATCCATCATGTGTTAAATACACCTGTCATTTCAAGCTCATCAACCAAATTCTCTAATAGATGGGTTTGAAATTCCATGAAGGATATATAAAATTCTTTTTCTAATTATCATAATATATTCTATTTCTCTTTCTCAACCCTTGCTTCAAATATATCTTTTGAAGATAACCACCTATTTTACAAAAAAAAATAGTCATGTAAGTTACCCCATTATTTCTCATATGATTAGTTGACTATTGTATTTGAAAATAAATATCATATTACCTCAAAAATACTAAAATTTGATACAATTTTCTTATAGGTCAGGTAAAAAATACAAAATGTTCCCCTTAATGCTAAGGGAAATATATACTACATAAATAAATAAATTTAATTGCAAACTTTTTAAATTATATCTCTATGTTTAACCCTAAAATGAAATGTTATGGTATGTATTTCACTTTAAGATTAGGAATAAGAATATAAAAATGAAATGGCACAAGGTTAATAATCAGATCTATAGTAGGCCAATTAAATGTTAAACTTAGATATAAATATACACTAAATTTATTGTGCTGAGATAGTCTAAATATGGAAAGTACAACTAGGTTAGATATATAAATGAAAAATAAGATAGTATTTGTCTTATTTTGATGCTAATGCAATTTTGGATCTAGAACATGATGAAAACAAGAATGCAAATAGTTTTAGAGCAGTTGTCAAATTTTGGATTCAGTGTCTCTGGCTATCAAGATAGTTGCATTAGCCTTGAATGGTTGGATTCATATTATTGTATGAGTTTGATGATAGTGTCATGTATGGAATATATGGAGAAATAGGATGTGACCAGTTGTATGCTTCTAGGATTGGCTTCACCTTCACTCTGGTGCATTCAGAGTTGGGTCATAGACATTTGTTCCTTGTGAAATGGCAAAACCTTGACTTTCCAACTTCAATGTGACTTTGGTGGAAAATAGGTTAGTGGGCATATACTTTTGAGATGACCCCAATGATCCCACTTTAAAATGTCACTACTTACATAGCTAATATTATGAAGAGGGCCTCAGACTAATGTAGTTCTCCCATACGTTTTGGATTGTCTGTGAATCATGTAATGTGTATAAAATAAGTACAATAGTGACCTAGTTTGTAGCTTGGAAAATCAGGGTCTTGGGATACTCCTTTAGTAACTTAGACATATATATGTTTAGTCCCTATGATTGGTTTGTAAATAGAAATAAATAGGGAAGCTTTGTTTAATTAAATGATCTTTAGTCTAATTGATAGGTATTCCTAGGCAATGAATGAATGAGGGTTGAAAAATGTAATTATATCAATTCCTTTGGAGTAATAACTTGCATTAAATCACTTAGGCCAGCCATTAGGATATGTTTCATTTATAAATTGGATGAATTTAGGTAACTAGACAATTATGTCGAGACAAGATAACAGTGTCAAAACTATTATTTGTCCTAAATGTTAGTGTCTAAGGAGTAGTAAAATATGTACAAGATCAAAACTTATAGAGGTGTAAAATAAGTACATTTTAAGGATTTTGGGCAAGATGAAATATTTTTATCATTAATATAATGCAGGTTGAACTAAGGGATAAAGGCAAAAGGGAATAAAGATAGAGCAGATGTGAGGCTTACAAAAGCAAGGAGAGTGTAAAACTAAAAGGAACAACCAAGGTTTGATTTTTCTAAGTGTACAAGACTAAGGTACTACATAATCACAAAATATGGTCTACACTCTAGTTTAAAGTTAAAAAATGAATTAAATTCAAAATCTTATGCCAATCAATTTTTTTTTGAGTCCTATGATGTGTCCATAAATGGTGAATGCATACTTTTATGAGATCAATACATACCTATTTATTGGCCTCATTATAAGAAAAAATATTATTTATTTATGTCAAAGATAACATTATTTGGATTTATTATTCATTTGATATATATAATATAATATAATAATAAAATAAAATATAGTAAGGGAAGAATTAGAGGTTTTTCAGTTATAAGAGCTACAACAATCTATAGCCATTACATTAGCATCTTTTAGCCAAAACAATAGTAGTGTGAAATCACTATAATATCAACTCATAGATACTACAATAGTAACATATAACAACTACAACAATGTTCTATGAACACTTGGGAATTCATATCACTTACAGGTAAATATGGAAAGTAAATAAGGATTTACTATAGTAAAAGTAAATTACCAAATCATAAATATTATAAATAAATATAAATTAGTTTCCAACTAAGTTAGTGTGATTGGAGTTTTAATAGACTAATCTAATTTTATTTTATATCATTAGACCTAAATTATTTAAGATTATTCTCAAAATTATTTGTTTGGATTTCATAAATTAGGGAAAATTTTAGTGGCCTATAAAAAAACCTTGGAGGTTTCTACATGAATCAATTTATAAATGGTGGTGAATCTATGTGTAAGGTGTATAATTATGCAGGTGAATCATGCAATAGAATGTGATGAATCGTGTATACACATGCATGTGGTAACAAGTCTGGCTAGCTATTTTGACTTGATGGATCACTATCATTCTAGGGTTTTGTTTCCACCTAACCCAGGGTAGCCAATTCGTGTTGTCGATCAACATCATATGTTATCACTCAATAACATATGTTGTCACTTGATAACATATGCCATCAAATGGCATCGTATGTTATTGTGTGATATTGTGTGCCATCAAGTGACAACATGGACTATTTATTGACATTGTATACCATTTAATGATAACTTATGCCATTGCATGGTAGTGTCTTCTATCATTCATCTATGTGTTTTCCATATGACATTTTTACTATGTACCTACAACCCCACTAAAATTTATGCCTACTTTTTGACCAATAACTATCACTTTTTAGATGTCATTTTCTTATAAATACTATTGGGATGATTCATTTTTCACTTTTGAACCTTGAATATTCCACTTTGACCTCCTAGAGATATGATTCCCTATAAAAAAATTACCTCTTAGAGACCACCTAAACACCCCCTATAGCACAATGGATTCCCCAAACTCATCCTCATATAAAATACTATATAGGAACCTCATGTGCCCTCAGATACATTGAATCCTAGAATAATGAGACACAAACAGAGACTAGGTTGAGATGTGCAGTTTGGAGGGGCTTGTCAAGATGCTCCAGTATAACACAAACACCACTTTTCTTAGGAGCTATGATTGTGTAAAGTCCATGTCCATAGTGAAGGTTAAATAATAGGTTTTGTGATTTGGGGCAATCCCAAAAGAAATCCATCACTTAACAAGGCTTCCCATCACAAATCCTAACCATGTGACCACCCATGCCTCATTGATAGATTAGGACAAGAAGTGTCTGGAGTCTCACTTCGACCTATTGATTGAGGGTTCATCCTAGCTTGTTAAATTTTAATTTTTATTCAAATTTTGTTATAAAATTTATCCTTTCACTAAATATTCTCAATAAGGCACCAAGTATCATCATAAATTAAATTTTCAATTCTTTCTAAACTAGTATATTTGCTTTTGTTATAGGTGGGTAGAATGACAAATCTAACAAGGGCCTCCCTATAAAATCTATTATCAATAATTTTATTTTGGACATGATAGATTTATTTTAGGCTAGAATTGTACTATAGGGAAGAACATTAGACATACTAATTTGGGGTATGGTATACATCCTTTATACTTTGAGTGGCTAAAATTTTGATTGGTGTTCATATATTTTGAACAAAATTATCAGTGATTTAAATTTTTTTATTTGTATAATGAGGCATTTCACAAATTATAAATGGAGAGAAATAATATTCCAACCACCCTTCAAGAAAAAATGTAGCTCACCTCTCTTTCAGTTGAAAAATAAGAGGTAAATTAATGTTTACAACTACATTTTAAATTATTGATTTTTTTTTAACATTCTCTATTTAAATGAATAAATTTTATCCTCCTCACAAGAACAAAGTGTGACACTAGTTTTAAGAAAATAAGTAGTGGTAAGAGGTTGACAACCCCCCGAGACCTCCAAAGAATCATACATGGATGCTAAATTATCTCCTCTTCAATTGATTATACATAAAATAATGCAGATTTCTATTATGCCTCCAGGCCCTCCACCCAATCTAGTTGCACCATAACAAACTCAAACCACCTCTCATGCTTCTAGTAATACCATTATCTTGTTTATATTATTAATAATTTATTTATACATTGTAGATGTGTTTAATTTGCTTCATGTTATTTTTACAACATCATTTGAATCTTCCCCCTAATATTCCAAATTACCTCCTCCAAGTATTTAGTTGCAATATATATCTTTAAGGCATCTTCAACAACAAAGTATACACTTATTATTATTTTTTACAATATAAATATTAAATATTAAATAATAAATTTATTCTCATTTAGTAGTTATCTGATCTCTTTGTCAATTTATGGAGACCCCTTCTCGAAGGAAACATTTTCTTCCACCACCACCAACCCTCCAAGTTATAACTAGGGGTAAATATTTGTCATTTCCACCCCCAAGCATTGACACTATCCATTTGACAACATCATAGTTTTCAAGCCTCTCTCTTGGTAGTATGCCTAGCTTAGGGACCACTATTTTACACATATATATCTTGATGATGAGTTTTTAGGGATGAAGAGTGGGGATCAATATACTTATTTCAATCCCCATGATTTTATTTAGGGATCATAGAAAAAGGGGCCAGAGGCTGATTCCCAATAATGACCATCACCTAGCTCTCTGGTGTCTAGCTCATCCCTTGCCCCTCCTAATCCTAACATTTTTAAGATCGATGACGAGCTTACCAGTTTTTATTTAGATAATTTATTGATGGTTAATATTGTAACCTATGTAAAATAAATTGTTCTTTGATGAACTTCAGTGTTTGAAGATATGGGAGGTAAGGGATAAAGTTTGGATACAATAAATAAATGCCTAGTTTTAAAATCACTCCCAACATGCCCAATTTTTTAAATTGGTTAAAAATTAACCAGCAAAAAATGATGTTTTGTTGAATCGAGCTATTTCTAGAGCAATAACTACTAGAAATGATTACAATGATAAATTTTTAGATATAATGTTGAATAGATTTGAGAATTTCAATGCAGAGGCCCATGCATACCACAACAAATGGGAAAAAGATAAAAGCTTTGTGGTTATTACTGATGTAGAAAAGGGGGAAGCTATGGTAAGTTATACTCATTCTAATTTTTTTATTTGCATTAATTATTATATTTTTTTAGCTAAATAATTTTTATTATTTAATTGTAGTTAAAATATGATAATTTAAAGAATCAAGTGAAGGTACTTAAACTGTCCCTCTAAACATGGAAAATTTTAAATGCAGCTATTTCCTTGAAATAAAAACTTATTTTGTTAAATAAATAAAATAATACATTGAAAAAAATCATCAAAGAGCATGGATTGGATCCATAAATTTTGTTCAAGCAGAAAGATGATACATATCCCTCATTACTTTTTATATGAGATGCAACAAAGAATGAAAAGGTAAATATTGAAAACATTAATGTTGTAGCCAAGGATATTCTCCAATTCGGAATCCTAAAAGATGATACAAGACATAGAGAGGAAGTGCCTTCTACAATAGAAAAACAAATAAAATCTTCACATAAAACTGAAAAAATAATGAATCAATGTCAATTGTAATATTTATTTATAGTGAAAATATTATAATATTCTAAGACAATCAGTTTCAAACTCAATATATAAATTGTATTTATAGATTTTAGAAGATGCATTGGATTCTTACTTATTAGATGACCTATAGTTGATGATGTGTTAGATATTATCTTGAAATTTAATGCCTTTTTAGGTACACTCTATGTATGATATATGTTTTTAAAATGCGAGTGTTGATTTTCAATTTGATTTGTAGTAAAAATGTTTTTATGAGTAGGTTTTTGGGAAAATAAATTAATTTGATTGAAATGAAAATGGATAATTTTTAAAGTTATTAAGGGACTTGATGTTTGTCTACCTTTATTGTTGCTACACTAGTGTCATACATTGTATTGATAAAGAAATCAATTAAGCCATTCATAAACAACAAAATTGAGCATATGAAGTATTATTCAATACAAGACTACTTGCTACATATTTGATTTATGAATTAATAAGATAAAATATTGTTTATTAAACAATAAAAATTTATCATGATTGAATTTAATTCAAGTATATTTGAAATACATACAAACTAAAACTCAAGTAGTTAGAAGAACCCTTTTGCAATATGTGATTCATTGTTGAATTTTTATGTACTATTTCAGTGGCATTTTTAATGTCTTCTTTGGTAGTTGTATTAGAAACTCCTCTTCTTTTAGTAAGATAACTCCAAATTGAAAGTGCTCTTTCATATAAAAACTCATAAACTTCATAACCTAAAACATACAACCTCAAACATTTATCGATATTTTTATCCAATCTATTTTGAAGTTTAGATTTGACAAAATATAATGCACTAAATACCATTTCATCTTCCATCGACCCCAAAATCACTATTTGGAAAAAATCATATAATCAAAAATATTTGCTAATTATTTCTTACAAAACACTATTGAGATACAATTTATTGCATAGATTTTTAATAACACACATTTCTATTGGTTCATTTAAGGACTAATATTATTCAACCATTATAATTCTCAAATGCATTGACTATTTTTTTAGTAAATTATTTTACAAAATACCCTCAACTTTAACTCTATTAATTTATACAGACTTACTGAAATGATTAATAAGAGTACCCATGTATTTGATAAATAAATAAATTATTATTTCTTCACCCTATAAAATATTCCAAAATATAGGGTTCACCACTCCCATGGCTTCAAGCAACTCACCCCTTTGAAATCGATCTCAAATTTAAGAAAATAAGCTTTTTGAAATGTTTCTCAAATTCATTTGTGTCTCATATATGACATTATCATATAGAACCCATGATGTAGGTAATTCTTCAATTTATACTCCAACCACATTAGTTCATATTCAGAAAGTGTGTAGTGGTATCTTCTTTCCATTAAAGACAACACAAAGATGATAATTAACATTGAATTTTAAATAGTTTTTAGGGTTCTTAATATCTATTAAAATTTTCCAACTATCAAATATTGGTCCCTTAAAAATTTCATTCAATTAGCATAATATATAAAGATATTGACAACCCTATTTCCTCAACCATATAAGGTCAACAATATATATGGATCTCTCTTGCACATGTTTTGTCAAACAATGCATTTATTTCAACATGGGAAGAATACCACACAATATTAGTATGGTTTCAAAATATGTCAATTATGACAATAAATATTTTGCCTTGTCAACATCCATCCTATATTTAAACACAAATCATGTCAATGATTGATACTCTTTAAATATTCTACATGCAGGATCATACATGGAATTCCATCCTGTATCAACATATTTTAATAATTTTTACCATCAGTCACTCCAATCACAAATTTATGAAACTCTAAAAACCTTTTTGTATTTATTGGCATGTACGTGTGCAAGTCAAAAATAAGCTCCTCCACTTTTGTGACATTTTGAAATTTGCTAACAATTTTGTAAGCAATATTCATTCAATGTGCCATGTAGTTGATTGGAGTCATATATGGGGAAACTGTTGTTTATATAAAAACACATAAACTAGTTTTATTCACCTGCATTAATGATACACCTTCTAAACCAACACACACTAAATTGGTACTTATATCATAATAATTCATCCCAATTTATCTATCAAATTAGAAATAACTAGTTTTTAAAAGGTCTCAGCAATAAATTTTCTTTCATTTACTTATTGATAATAGGTGAGGTTGCCTTGAGTGGTTATTAAATGTACACATATGCATGAAAACCCATGATGTGTTGTCAACTAATGTTACCTCATCAATGAACAATGAGATAAACTATGTTTCTTTTACTTATTATTTCAAATCCTCTTTTTGAGTCACCTCAAAGCATTTTTACATCTTTCAATCATTGATATCTGATCAATGTGATTGTGGAATGTTATGCAATCCAATATGCTGAAAAAAATCTTATAATCTAAAAAATTAGAGATTGGTCTGCCTCTTTTCAAAATGTGATATAAAGTGGAAGACTGTGTATTTTTTCCAAGTAGATTAGACTAAACAACTTTTGCAAATTGAGATGTAATTATTCCTAATTTTTCAATGAAGTATCATTGATGTTTCTGATGATTTTCATACTATGTTTCATAACATTGATGCATTCATTCTTTTACATTTTTCCATCTCACTATTCTTTTGATTTGTCCATCTTTGCCTTTTATCAAGTCATATATTTTGCCATAATGTTTCTAATTTGTGTCCAACTTGAGTTGCATTTTGTGGTCCTTTCTAAATTTCCAACTATATATTATACATTTGCATTTTGATGGTGTTTCAGTACTATTTTTTTGATGTATAGGTTCAATGAATGGGTATTTAGTTTCCCAATCAAACTTAAATGACCTTCCAATTATCCATTTTTTCTCTTCTTTCGCTTAGATTTTTTGTGTTTTTTTTAAACTGAAGATTGTGTTGGCTAAGCATGAATCTCATTTGGTGGTATTGGGTACTCATCATCGACATCCATGATGATGTCCTTGAGTGTCATTTTTATTAAATTCAGTGATGACATTTCATACTTAGGGACGTCTTCTAGTAGAGACATATCTTCAAAAGGGTTATCAGTGGGTTATGATTGCAAAATGGGTATATATCTTGTAATTATTATAAAAAATTAGTCCTTAATGTGGAATTGTAAAGAATTAACAATACACTAAATCATATAATATTTAGTACTTCTATTTGAAATTTGATACCCATGGACATCTTCCAGTGGAGGCATATATTTGATACTATTATCATTGGGTTCTACATGAAAAATGGTTGTAGACTAATTATTAATAAATGTTATAAAAAAAGTAAAAATAAATAACAAAACATTAAATCAAATAATATTTAATACCTCTATTTGGAATTTCATACCTAGATAAGTCTTCCCATGCAGGTATATCATTGGATTCTACCCAAGTACCTTTGTTTGATATTTCATACCCTTCAAGTGGAGGCATATCTTTGATACTATTATCAATGGGTTATATAAACAAAATGGTTATATAAATTAATTGTTATTGAACCCTAATAGGAATGAATAAATAATAACAATATATAATTTAATATTTATACCTGTGTTTTCCCTCTAGTTAAAATAAGATAATAGGTTATTTTATTTTTTTAATTTCCCTGATGCCTTACCACTCTCAGCATAAACCATCAAATCAACTCTGTAGATAAAAGATGCCTAGTTTTAGTCACATAATGGTTGGTTGTAGTCACCTGGTAGATATTTTTAGTCACTTGATATCTGGGTGTAGTTACCTGATAGTTGTAGCCTAAAGATAGCCACCTGACAGCTAGTTATAGTTGCCTAATAGCTGGTTGTTGTTGCTCGACAACTACTTGTAGTCATTTGATAGATTTTTGCCAATGTTGATAACTAGTTGCAGTCACTCAAAGGATATTTTTAGTCACTCCATAACTAATTGTAATCATTCGACACTTATTTATAGTTATTTGATAGTTGATTTTAATCACCTGACAACTAGTTATAGTCATTCAACAACTAGTTACAGTCACCTGATAGGTGGTTGTGGTTGCATGATAACTAGTTATGGTCATCAGACACTTATTTTTACTACTTGATACCTTATTCCTATTTTCCAACACTTGGTACTATATTTAGTGTACAAAGTTTAATATATAATATATAGTGGCAAATGTTCCTTGAATTAGCTTTCTTGGTACTAACGACATACATTTATAAGAGGAAGTTTATTTTAAAATGTAGGTAAGCCAAACCTTAAATTTAAAGTCTACCCTAAAATTTAGGCAATCCTACGTTGTTGGCTACCCCAAAAAATCACCAAAAATTGACTTCAAAAAAAGTAATATTTGTGAATTAATGAAGATTCACTGCTAAAAAAATACTATCATAAATAGGATTTGGGTGGATTTGTTACCAACTAATTTTGTTGTATTTCATAACTAAGGTTTGGATAAATTTGTTCCCACATAACTTGGTTGGATTTTACGAGGCATGACTTGTTTGAAGTTGTTACCAACCAAATTACTTAGATCTAGGATAGTCTATTTTCAAGAGAGATGTTATGTAATTTTTTGTGTAGCTTCTCTTTATCATAAAATTCACATTGAATTGGAAAGTTAGGAAGACATGTAGATATGAATGTAGGAGATAATACAAAAGAAATAAGAAGCAACAATGATGTAACTTTTTATTATTCAATATTAGAATAATATTTATATGCCATTCTAATTCATTTTAATTTTGTTTGCAGATATTGTTTAGATGCAAAAATGAAATGTTCTATTGTTGCTAAGGGGGAGATACCCATAGTCCATTGTATTATATTAGAATAAATTTTTATTTCAATTGATTTCCTTTACTTACATCTTATCGTAGATTAGAAAGGATGTGTATTTCAATTTATTTCCTTTCCCTACATCTTACATAGTCTAGATCTTGATCTCTTCCATGGAATGTTGTACACTACACATGCCTTTGTGAAAATTTTGATGACCCTTAATTGACCTTTATTTGACAGGTTGATTTTTTTTTAATGATCACATGCTTAATAAGTTAAAGTGTTGCCTAGTTGGGCTTCCCCCTTAGGCCAAAATAAATGTCCTTAGAATATTTATGGGTTGATAATTTGCCTATCTCACTTCATGGAGGACCCATAACCATTTGGTGTGAAAATGTATCACTTTTTTTTACTCACCAAATTGACTTATTTTCTAGTTAATATCCAAGGATCACCTTTTTTCTTAAATGCTTCTTTGTCCCACTCATTTGTATTTCTGCTCTAGAACTTAGAATGTATTTTTATTTACTAGAGAAGTGATTCCATATAGAAACCACTACATTATTAAATATATTCAATAGATCCAAAAGATGTAAAACTAATAACTTATCCAATATGGGAGATTGTAAAATATAGATAGTTCCTTCATTCCTACAAGTATTTCAATTTTTTTCACTAGTTTCTAACAATCATAACCAATGTCTCCACCAATATTGAGGAATAACAACATCTGATCATATGCATGCTTATTTAAAGGCTTTATATTAATAACCAAGTGCATAATCTTCAGAGGTTGCCTAATATTAGGTTTTCCCTTATTTTTATTTTGAACATGGTATTCAAGCTCTATCGACAAGAATCTTCCATGGTCTTCATATAATTCTCTTAGAGATATTTGGACAACCTTCCACGTGGTTAATCACTACACCTTAGAAATACATACTTTACTTGTGTAGAAAGACTTGAATATTAGTGTATAAGGTGAAGAAATAAAAATATAAATGAAATTTTTATTTCAAAATTTAACATGTGAAAAATACTTGAAAAATAACCATCCCATAAAAACCATAAACACTCCAACATAAGATACCATAATAGGTGAACTACTTTTGACCAATGGGTTTTGAAAGGTCATACATTATAATGCCATCCCATAATGCTTGCAACTTGGCACTTATTGGTTCAAGGTAGCCATTCATATTCTTTACTTTTTACTTACTAGGCACCTATAATCATAATGCTAAATTATCCTTACAAGTCATCAACCATGCATGAGTATGATAGTTTATCAACATTATTGACCAAACAGAGTAACTAGTTGACATATACACTAGAAAAGGTAACTCCATTCATTTCCAAACCAAATTATACAATGTGTGATCTTTATCTATTTTTTTCAACCTATAACTACCCAATGTGCTTCATTGCATTTGAATCTGAAGGAACATGCCAAACTCAATCACTAATTCTATTCTTATAATTCCATGACACTAAATTTGTAAGTGACTTGGAATAGAAAATATTTTGGTGCCCTACATTTGGGAAAAATCACATCATGCTCATTTTTTTATCTTAAATAGAATGAAATATTTAATGTGTGCATCATAATTTGCATAGCTAACCCTTAAATGTGATGATATTTGTTATGCATCTCGATATGAGGAGGAAAGTGTGTTATTTTCAGTGACTAAACTAGTTTTATTAAGTTGTAATTAAAATCATATATATATATATATATATATATATATATATATATATATATATATACATATTATAAAACAAATATAATATTTATAAAATGTAATATATAATTGAAGAACTATCATCTAGCCTCAATAAATTATTGACACTAATGGTTGACCAACCAAACATTGATTTTAAGTCCATCAATGACAATATATCACCAAACATTGATGTTTTGGACTATCCTAACGTAAACAAAACAACTTAAAGAACTTAAAAAAACTCTTTTGTTCAATTTTCTCAAGGTTATTGTCCATATTTAGTTGATCTTCATGATAAATATCGCTAATTTGATCATCCACATCATCATCATAATGAACATGATCATCATGATCATTGTATAATAAATGGTCTATTATATTTTGATGTCCAACACACTCTTATTCTATTGGAACATCATCAACCTAAGTTCTATTGGAAGGTATTTGTTTCCTCTAGCACTCCATTTATTTTGAATAAATCATTTTAAGAAGAGGTTTATTACTCCTTATGATGTCAGTAGGATGCATTTCATCTTTCTGTTGGCACTAAGGGACAATTTATTTTACCTTTTTCATTGGTTGAGACTAAAATTGAACATGAAAGTCATTATTTGAATATGAATTATCAAATACTTATGTGTTAACCTAATATTAGGATGATATCCATTGGCATCAACATTATGATGGCTTCATTTGAAAGCAACATACAAATAATTTAATTTATCTCAAAGAAACTAATTTTTGGTGGCATTGGTGTTTTGCCAATGCATCCTTTCTCTATTTTGAACCCTACCTCGATGAGAAGGTTGTGATGACTCTCCCTATACATAAAATATATTTTTAATTTTTTTGGCAATCATAATAAAGATCGAAATAACTATTGACACAAAATCAAAAATTTAATGTAATATTAGGATTACATTTAAACTCATATGTTGTAAATATACTCATTGATAAAGAGCTATGTTCATGTAAAGTAGACTTCAATACAAAATAAGAGCTATGTACAGGGGGCGATGATGTATATTTACTTGATGATGATATACTATCTATAAAAAAAACGACTAATCGTTAAAACAACTTTTGATTTACACAAAAATTATATCTCTATTTAACTATTCAAATTTGTAAGCTTTATAAAAAAATTAAAAAAAATGTTCTTAAAAAAGCTATGTGACAAAAACAAATTCCTCATCTTATCATCCCAAAATTTAAATATATTGCAAATTGTCATAAAACAAATTCCTATGAAGATTAGAATTTCTATTTATCATATAAATTGTAAATTGTCTTAGCAAATGTAAAATGAGTTTGTGATGTGATAAAAAGTAAATTCGTACAAAGATTATAACTCTTATTTATCATATAAATTGCAAATTGTCCTAGCAAAGGTAAAATGAGTTTATGATGTGTCGTACTTTTGTATCATGTAGATAGAGAAATATTTTTTTATCACTTTGATTTTTTTGGGTAGCAGGTGACACTAAAATTAGTCCCAAATTTGCACCACATTTGGTGCCAGGTTAGTATCACACACTGAAAATTAGATGAAAAATAAAAACAATGTGAAATTAACCCAATTTGTGAGATAAGTTACACTTCATATAATAGTACATGAACATTTCACTCCTTTAAACATTGTCCAAATAAAATGTAAAAAATAAACATTTAAAAATTTTAATGGTATTATTTCACTTAATAAAATCAACCTCATTTTCATATAACTAAAATGAAAACACTCTTTAAATTAAACATCACACTTTAACATGTTAATTAACATTTCCCAAAAAAATTAAATTTCAATTCATTCACAAAAATTTCATCTAAATTATTTCATATATCTTCTAGATCATTCTAGATACGTTTCTACCACACCCCATAAAATCCAATAATATGGTGACCCCATAATATAAAGATCACCTCAAACCAACCACTCAATGTGCTCCCCTCTAGTTCAACCCCACAAATATGCACTCATACCTACCAAATACGTTCGCATCATCTTTACTTTGTATACACCCATAAACAAAAACTTTAGAAGCTTCCAATATGGATATGATTGATTAGATTTATTAATATTATCCAAAGTTACGAGACATTTTAGGTATACCAATCTCATTTCAATTATTATTCTTTGGTAGTGAACCAATAATCATCCCTTCGCTACCAAACTTTGGTTTCTTGTGATGATAACTACGGTCTACCAAATAGAAAAATCAATATTAAATTGCATTTCTAAATATCCTTACCTTTTTCCTCCTCATCTTGTGGGCTCTGTCTTCCCTCATATACCTACTTGTCTCTTTATGGTGACCTAATTTCTTTGCAAATGGGAATATTTTCAAATTTGACTTTATGTGGCACTGGTACCTCATCCCCATAATTGTCGGGACGTGATATTTTCTTTTAATTTTAAAATTAATAATTATTTTCAAAGGTGCAAAGTAGATGGTGATTGATGTTAAAAAATTTAAATATAAAAGAGATTAATTTTTTTTTATAATAAAAATGATGTATTAAGAGAATTTATATTTAATATATTTGAAAAAAAAAAGTTTTTGAAAAATATATAATTTTTAGATTATATATTTTTGAAAGTATTGTGTAGCAATTTTTAATTTTATGTTTTGGATCAAAATTTTAATAGATATTTTATTTATTTATATATCTATTATTTATTTAAATTAAATTTTAAAAATAATAATATTTAATCATTAAATTAAATCAATATATTTAAAATATAAAATATTTATTTATTAATAAAAATTATTATAATTTTTATTTTTATTTTTAATTTAGGTTTAGAAGAAAAAATATTATAATTCTAAAAAAAATACATTTTCTTTAAATATTTTATATAAAACATATAAATATAATACATATAATAAAATTAAGAAATATAAAAACTTATTTATAATTAATAAAAGAAAAAAAAAAAAGTGAGAAAAATTAACATAAAACTTTAATTTTTATATCAATATTTGAAATTTCCAATAATAAAAAAAAGAAAAAATATATATATATATATATATATAACTTTGATCTTTTATACTAACACTTAATATTTCCAATAAACATATACATATCATATATATAATTAAAATTTGAGAATCTTATAAAAAAAATAATCCTAAATTTAAATAAAGAAAAAGAATGATAGTCCTTGCTAATTCCATTCTCCACCCTCTTCCTTTTCTCTGAAAGGCAAAAAGATGAGTAACAGTATTTATCTAGTGCATTACGCAGAGTTAAATATTTTTTCACCGCATATTTATGTTGTGTCCCAATTTTAAAAAAAAATTAAATTAAAATCATAGTAATGTAAAACCCAATATCAAGTAACTAAATAGTAAAAAACATTAAAATAAAAAATGAGTACACTCTAATTACAATGGTCCATACATGTTTCCTAAGACCATACATAAGGACTTAGCAAGGCTAGAAAATAAAGGAGAGATAATATGATATATAAAAGGTGCCATGGAAAGGTCATAAGTTAACTCAAAAAAATTGTTAATAACCTTTGATTTGAATGAATATTTTTTAATATAATAATTAGATAACAAATAATTTATTAATTTATCATCATTGATATTCCAATATATTTTTTAAAAATAAATTATTTCTTCCATTCATTTGAAGTATTTTTTCTATAATATTTAATTATTATTTTATTAACTAGATGCATTGCTTTTGATGATTATGGATCATTTTTTTTCTGAAAAACTAAACCATAAATATTTCTACAATGAGTGAAAAGGATTTCCTAGAAATAGGTAAATGTTATCATGCTTACATTAATTTTCTCTTCCAAATAAAAATTGCCTCGCATATAAAATATATACTACTTTTCTCATAAATACCTAGTGAGACCAATCTACCTCCAAGCTTAGGACACATTTCTAACATGTGCAAAGAGTGCAAGCAGATAAACCTACAAAGATTTAAAGTCTTGTTGTCGATACAAAAATCATGAAATTAAAACTTATGGTGCTACTTTATGGTTCTTCCCTAATGTTTGGTGTCCTTATCAATGCCAAATGTCATCATTGAATAGTAATTTAATAAAAAATATAAGAATTATAAGATAGTTATGGAACATCGAATGGGTTATACTCTATTGGCTCCAAATTTTCAAAAGCATAGGCATGTCCCCATTTATGAAGAATGTAAGGTGTATGTAGGTTATTTTGTGAAAGAGATTATAATATGATAGAGGATTAAGAGAAAAATATATTATATTTTGACTATCCAACATAACATGAATATAGGAAAGTGGTGTGTGAGGTTGAGTTGCATGGATGTACCTAAATATTTTAGAGCATTCAATCAAAGATTAATTAAGTTATGTGTTATGCCTCATACAATGTATCAGTTGGCATAAAACATTGAACCCCGGGATCAAAGAGGAGGTTGTCATAACCACAGAGAGCATAAGAAGGACCTACAATCCAAGCTAGTGGAGTGATAAAATAAGAAGAGATTAAGGCATACAACATTGAATGAATCTAGCACATCATAGCATAGATTTAGGAAGTAGTTTGTTTTACGACATTGAATGTAAAATTAGTTAGGGTTATTAATTATATAAATTTGTTGTGCATATTTAGGATCACACATTAATAAATGTTAATCGAAAGGGTAGTGCTGGGGTATTATAAAATCCCACCTTGCTTCATGAGAGGGGGAATATAATTGATACTTTTATGATGTTGATATAGTGAGTCAAGAATATTTAGGTAATTATCTGAATGACAACTTTATACTAGTTGTAATAATGGAAGAGAAGTAAAAATGGATATTTAATTAGGGATATATTAACGAAGACTACAAATTTGATGTTAAGACATCAATATTTGTCTATTCGTGCAATGGCTTAAAAATTGGTTTATTATCAACATTTGTTTAGTTGTGTAATAATTTATTATTTTGGTTATGTGAGACTTAATTATGATTTATTTTCTTCCAAGTAATGATTTGTGTTATAACATAGATTAGATAATTACATTCTATCCATGTAACTAACTTGATTGCAACATGGTGTACTCTCCTTGTGGCTTAGATGAGCACACAAACTCTTTGCATGATACGCCACAATGGCTAGAGTTAGTGTTACGTATGTCCTAGTGGTGCATATTTATCTTAGGATCATAAATAGAAATTTCCCAAAATGTTGGTTATGTTGTTGGGATCATAGTCAAACTTGTTGCTAAAATAATGAGTAAAGATGTTTTTTAAAATATCTTTGAAAAATATTGAGTGTTGCTTGGAACATGTAGTGTGGGAATTTGCATTGCACCATCCTATCTTTGGTAATAAAAAACCCTTAAAGTGGGTGGAAGACAATATGCATTAAACCCTTTATAAGTTAATCCTTTTATGAATTATGAAGACATATGCATGCATGGCTCATTGTTTATGCAATAGGAAAGAGTAAAAAATACATCCATAAACACCCTTGGATTAAAAAAGTGGCCTAAGTAGTTGAGACATGTTGATGTTGTGTGGATGAAATAATTTAAGGTAAACTAGCGTAGAACATTGAATAGTTGTGTGATAGAATTTGAAAGTGTTTATCTATTCCTACCTAGAAGAGGCTGAGTATCAATTTATACATAAACTAATGGGTTTATAGCTATCCCAATTGCCATTATAAATTAAAAATTGATAATTGAGTATTTCCCTATGGCCAACTAAGTTTCATATATGCATGGGATTTTGTGGACAATAGATAAGGAAGGGTTGTTATAGTTTAAATATATTGATAAGAGAAAAATTCAAACATGGAAAACCCATACGACCATAAACTCAAGAATCATAGATATGATGAGATATGGTAGAAAGATATTTACACCAAGGACCCAAAGGAAAGGGAAGATTCAAGTTCGAGATGTACCACAAGGTCCTATGCAGGACAGGGATGCCATATCAATGGCTCTTGTGCCAAAAATATGTGCTTTGTTGAAGATAAACCATGCGTCGATGAATATACAAATGTTTGGGGGAAAAATGTTGAATAAATTTGGATCCTAAGAAGCATTTAGAATAATGTTTAGGAAAAATTCTTTGCCCAAGGTCTACCTAAAGCATAATCTTATATGTCTATTGACTAGGCAGAAGCTAATAAGTATTATGATAGTTTACCATAATTTGAGGAGTTTGTACGAAAGGATTTATAAGGGAGTGTGTTAAATAAAATAGTTCCATATAAACTATTAGCACCTATTTTACAACTAAAAAATCAAAAGAGTCAAGCAAGGTAAGCGATACCATAAATAGGGAGTAGAAATCCAACTACATTGTAAACAATAATATTTCAATGGGTTCAATGGCTATAGGTGGAACAACACCTATATCACAAATGAAAGGCACCAATCCTATCATGTCACAAAATTGGTGTGGGGATTGGAGGAGTTTCACCCTAGGCAAGGGGTAAGGCAGCTAGCACAAACGGAAATCCTAGATGCAAGCTTGAGCTCACAAGCCACATCAAGTACACTAATTTCCCATGTTTAATTTGTTCCAACACTATTCCCCTAAAAAAACATATGAGATTTGATTGAGTTTGCACGAGTATAGAGGTGTTGAGTTGATTAACACATTCATAAGTGTAAACTATGTACTAAAGGTTTCACTGCACCAGATTAGGGGCTAGCCAATTTGGTGTCAAATTATTAGATCACATGCATAATTGGTATTGTAAGTATGACCCTAATCAGGTTATTATGTATTACAACCAATTTTAGGAGGCTTTTTTGATGGAGTTTGAATTTCTAAATTTTGATTAGCAAAGCATTTGAGATTCACCCTATTCAACATATGCAGTGGTTTTTTAGAGGGTTATTATCTCCTTTTAGGCCTACCATTACTATGAAGACATTTAGAAAGCTTAAAAAATAATTAGAGGCTGCACTGAGAGTTGAAGCTATTAGAAGCATACATATTTGGATCCGCTAATTTATGAAATGTAAACCACTTTAATGTCCTAGTTTTAAAAAATAATTACAAATAGTGGTCATGATAATTTTAGTAGCTTATGGTCCATTTATTGTGAATTTGAAGGGTATATAAAATAATTATCCTAGACATAATGTTAGAACACTACTTGCATTATGGAGAATTTGTCATGAAGGGCATGGTGTACATAATTTCCATATTCTATAGTGTAAAACCCTTATGAATGTATATTTATACTACAATATTTTTGATGCCTCAATGCACAACATTGAATATTGTAGGGTGATTGATGAGATTTATGATTCATGGGAGTGTTGTGTGAGATAAACCAATGCAAAACCCTCTAATCAAGATCAAGGGAACTATGATAATCACTATGCATTAAAGGGTTGAGGTGTAAGAATAGATAAAAAAAATATTCCTTCCACACACATGTTATATATGTGGTTCTCTATAACATGTATAGAGAGATTGTCCAAAGCTTCCTACTTATGAATATTTATATGGTGATAATATATTTTAAGAATGCCCAAAATTATATGCAAAGATAACATAAAAGGTTAAGTCTGAGAAGGGGGATTGGATGATACACATAGTGTGACCAACGGAAAATAGTGATATGAGGGGAAAAAACCTAAAATCCAAAGATTCAAAGGTAAATTCCATGACACACATTGGCACCAAAACTTGACCACAAGTAGCCTCCATGGAAAAAGTTTGAACAAGTGTTGAATAGAGGATGTAAGATAAGGTGCAATATGTTGAACCACTTGATAGAAAAGACCCTAATGGCTTAGGAAAGAAAAAAATTCAAAAAACCATGGAGATGATACAAAACTTGTAGGGTGAGATGCAACTTGCCCAATATTTAGAAGTTCAAGTGAGAGAGGCCTCTAGAAAAAGGTAAATGAGAGAAAGGAGGAAAATTAACTTTGTGAAATCTAGAGTCTACTATGTGAAAAAGGAAAGCATATTCTACTTAATAATTTTTTGATACAACATGTAATAAAGTGCTAATGAAAATACATGCATTGCATCTAGCCAAAGGTCATGAGGTTAAGACCTCTCACAATAAGAAGTATGACCAAGAGTTTATCATTAGTAGATGGTTAGTTTGGAATATCCTTACTGATACAGTCATAGAAGTCAACATTCTCACCAAGGAAGCTTGACATAAAATTCACATCCTAACACTAAGGCCTTCATGCCATGTCTTGTTCATGTAAAGCATGAATTTCACATAACTATTTGTAATTTGAGGATGTTTTCATTGATATAATGGATGTGAAATATCTTGTCTATTTTAAATTAATTAAGTTATCTAAGGTCAAAAAATATCCAAAATTTATTGACATACATTGGTGTTATGCCAACAATGCAAAAATGTGCTTCTAAAATCCCTATATAAGTTTTTAGAATGGTAAGCAACACGTTGTCATACCTATTACAAAAGAACATGATCACCCATATGTTGAGAGCATTGATCTTGACAAAGAGGTTAATAACATCTACAACATCATGGCACAAAACATGGATAATTTAGAAGCTAATGATGATGGGACCCTAAGTTCGGGTAATGTGCATTCTATTTATAACACTACTAGTGTTGTATGTGATCAGTGGGTGAAAGATTCCTATGAGGTAACTAGTAAGAGACATGCTGCAAAAAAAATCAATACCAAATTTGTTATTCACACAAATAAGTTTACATAATACTATCAAAGTGTAGATATCAAAATTTAGTATTAAATACTTAATAATGATAAGTTTGACACAAATTTTCCATGCATGACTTGAGCACACAAACAAGGTCCTAATCCAATATTCTCTCACACTTTCATATTATCTTATGAGGTGACCATTGTGTTATATTTTTAAACACATACATAAACCTCACTATATTTTTCAAGCCTCCTAAATATCTTGAAAAGACATCTCTAGGATTTCAGTTTAGTCCACCCATATATAGGTTAGTTTCATGAGTTTTGGTCAGTATCATGAGTGGATACTAACTAGATTTGGTCAGAACTAACCCTCTCCTATCAATTGCTTCGTTTTAAAATAAAAAAATTCTTTAGGGTCAGCCCATTTTCCTAGCATGTCGCTGACATGATAAATTACCCAATTTGACTCATATACAAACAAATCAAGGTTTCATTCAAAAGGGACTTGGCACTTATTTGGTACACATCTATACACTATTGCATAGTTAGCCAATCTTACCTATTCTTTCAAAATAAAAAAATTAAAGTTAAGTCGTATCAAGTATTATCGAGTATCAAATCTAAATCATTAATTGCATACATATCATGAAGAAGCACAAATGCACAATCACATTAGGTTAGAGAACGTGTCCTAATCCAATATTCTCTCACAATTGCATATTATTTTATGAGGTGACCATTGTGTTATATTTTTAAACACATACATAAACCTCACTATAGTTTTCAAGCCTCTTAAATATCTTGAAACGACATCTCCAGGCTTTCAATTCAGTCCACCCATATATAGGTTAGTTTCATGAGTTTTGGTTAGTATCATGAGTGGATACTAACTAGATTTGGTTAGAACTAACCCTCTCCTATCAATTGCTTCTTTTTAAAATAAAAAAATTGTCAGGATGCGAAACACCGGAAGCATACAGTTGATTACCAAACCAAGCAACTTAATATGCGGAAATTAACCAGAATCACAAGTAACTAGAATTCATAAATAACACATGATATGAGAGACAATACACAACTTGTATTAAAACTCTTGAAGAAAATAATACAATAAAGAAGATGCCACTTTTTCTCCACCACCTCTTCAGAGGCTTCCCACACCTCAAGTGAACAGTAACTCTCTCCTCAAAGCTCTCTCTTAGGTCCCAACACCCAACTCAAACTCTGAGTTGGTGTTCACCTTATACCCGTGCTCCACACACACCACAAGTGCTCCACGCACTCCACAAGTACTCAACGTACTTCAAGTAGATCTCCCATGAACCTGCAATAACCTGCACCTCAACAGACCTTACTTATGGAAGGAACTCCCTTGCCTTCCTCTTTGCTCTATCCGAGTACACACTTGTACTCCAAGTAGATCCTCCCTGATTTTGCTCCCTGTTGTGTTGCTGTCCTATCTGATCTTGCACACCTGCAAATCAACCTGGTTCTGTACACCTACGAACCTTGACCTTGCACACACGTACACCTACAGATCAATGATATTACTTACCATGTAGATCTCCTATATAGGCCATGCACACCTGCTAACCAAGATCCTACACCCCTGAAGAATCTTGCTGACTCTCCAAAACCAACACCCACCTTGGTACTGCTGTGGAACTAGGAGGAACACCCTTGCTCACCTCACACACAGAAGGAGCTAACTTTGCTCAACTCAAACTAGAACAAGTTTCCAATACAACCATGAGTCTATTATATAGATCTCATCCAAACAATAATTAGACATCTAATTACAATAATTAGATCTGCAGCTATGAGTCTAAAATTAGCTCTCATCATGCAAACACTTGGTTCATCAACTGACTGCCCATAATAAACTCGCAGTCAAACCACACAGGCGATCGACGTCGGTCCCTGTCCACCTGGGGGTCGCCAACGCCGGCCGATCTCTGACCGACGTCGGTTGCCTTCTTGTCTAATCCTGCCGACGTCGATTGGCCAGACCAACGCCGATGACTGTGACACTCTGCAACCTCCTCCATGTCTGCATCAGTGAAGCTTTTAGCTCCACAACCTAACAATCTCCCACTTGGAGATAAACAGCTGCACTGTACCTATACCTGAACCCCGTCTAATCTGTTTCCTGGTTTGTATCCCTCTTCAAGCTCAATCCTGAAGACAACCCACCACACATCCCGTGGTGTACCTCCTGTCATCCGAGTACCCTGTCACATCCGCATCTACAAATCCATGTAGTGAAGTCCTGACCCTAAGTAACATGAATCCCTGCTGCTGGTCCTTCTCAAATACATGAGAACCCACTTCTCAGAATTGGCTCCTAACTCTCTGACAGCTCCCACTGCATGGGAATACTCAGGTCTATACCAGACCTCATGTGATTTTAGACACTTTACCTGTCCAGCCCTTAGTGTGCTCCGGCTCTGCATCCTGAACCTTGCCAACACCTGATTCACATCAGCTCCCACTGGAGACAAAATCAACATGTGATCTCCATGTCTCCCATGCCAAATAATTTTGCTGCTCTAAATTCTTCATAGCAAAACACTGAACTAATCTTACCCTTAGCTCAGCAAAACCCTGTATGTACAATCTTGCTAGCAAACATACCATCCACATACAGCAACAGAATGATGTTGTAATCATCATCCACCTGGTAAGACAAACCACAGTAGTTACCCTGACATTGACTGAAGCCATGCTTCGTCCTCCACCTGTCAAAACCTGTACCACTGTGCTGCAGCTCCTCAAGACCGTATAACCTGGTCTTCCGTCTCACGTATCCATTCTCGCTATTCTTCAACTAAGATATCCATTCGTCTCTGTGTTTGCTTCCCGCTGGCAACCCTACCAAAACTCCCGTTTGGTTCTGCATCATATCCCTACCATGCTCCCACCTATTTCCTGGATCCTTCCTACTCTACAATCAGCAACGAGTATAAATAAGAGGAACAACGAATTTGAGGGCCTACTTACGTCTTCAGTCCTTCGTATGGGTGTTTGAGACTCCTTGACAGCTCGCTGTCCACCCAAAATCCGTTACAGTGACCGACCTCGGTCACCCCACAGTCTGCATCCGACCGACGTCGGTTACCATGCGTCTGTCCCTGACTACCGACCCTGCTGACGTTGGTGTCCCTGCTGCCGATGTCGGTCCTCGTGACTGACGTCGATCTTACATTCTACCGACGTCAGTTTTCCCATCGATGCCGGTACCTGTGTTTCCTGTGAGTGATGAATTTTTACCCGCGAGCTCCTTTGAATCAATCCCCATGTCCAAACTGCCTTGCTCAGAAGTATCCAGCCCCATCCACTGGTCTCTATCCGCCATCTCCTCCAAGTACACCAAGGCTTTCCAGTTCTTAAGCCTGTCAAATATATCTGTCTTTCGCTTAAGAACATGCATCTCCTTCCTGCTCATGTGACCAAGCCTACGAAGCCACGTCTCTACAACAAAAGAAGAATCAGTAATATAAACAAGTAGATAAAGAGTACCTATTTTCTTACCACCAACTAATTCAAGTGCATTCGCTGTGAGAGCTCTCATGCAACTCTCATCACCCAACCTTTTTGAAGAAATTATCCATATCTCCAAACCTGGGACCTGCATGACCTCCTTCAACACCCATGTGTTGGCCTCCGCCTGCAATTTCAGCTTCACTTCCCCTTTGCCAATTATTTGGCAAGGCTCACCAGCTCCTCTACCTGGGGCTGCATGGAAAGAGGCAACTGAATCTTTTATCCAAGATTCAACTTTATCCAAGAAACCTCCATAAGCATCTTGTGCAACAACACCTGCAACATCTGCATCTTCAGTTCCTTCATGCTGATCTGCTACCAACCAATAATAATCTTTTACCTGCTCTTTCTTTCCATAGGACCGTTGGTGACCACCTGTGCTTTTCAACTCCTCCATTCTTAGCTTACTTTGATCTGCCATTGCTCTACTCCCACTCGATCAGAAACCCCTGAGAGTGACCTGTAACCAAACACAAAACCTGCTCCCTGCAATCTTAGCTCTGAGACCACTTGTCAGGATGCGAAACACCGAAAGCATACAGTTGATTACCAAACCAAGCAACTTAATATGCGGAAATTAACCAGAATCACAAGTAACTAGAATTCAGAAATAACACATGATATGAGAGACAATACACAACTTGTATTAAAACTCTTGAAGAAAAGAATACAATAAAGAAGATGCCACTTCTTCTCCACCACCTCTTCAGAGGCTTCCCACACCTCAAGTGAACAGTAACTCTCTCCTCAAAGCTCTCTCTTAGGTCCCAACACCCAACTCAAACTCTGAGTTGGTGTTCACCTTATACCCGTGCTCCACGCACACCACAAGTGCTCCACGCACTCCACAAGTACTCAACGTACTTCAAGTAGATCTCCCATGAACATGCAATAAACTGCACCTCAACAGACCTTACTTATGGAAGGAACTCCCTTGCCTTCCTCTTTGCTCTATCCAAGTACACACCTATACTCCAAGTAGATCCTTCCTGATTCTGCTCCCTATTGTGTTGCTGTCCTATCTGATCTTGCACACCTGCAAATCAACCTGGTTCTGCACACTTGTGAACCTTGACCTTGCACACACATACACCTGTAGATCAACGATCTTACTTACCATGTAGATCTCCTATATAGGCCATGCACACCTGCTGACCAAGATCCTACACCCCTGAAGAATCTTGTTGACTCTCCAAAACCAGCACCCACCTTGGTACTGCTGTGGAACTAGGAGGAACACCCTTGCTCACCTCACACACAGAAGGAGCTAACTTTGCTCAACTCAAACTAGAACAAGTTTTCAATACAACCATGAGTCTATTATATAGATCTCATCCAAACAATAATTAGACATCTAATTACAATAATTAGATCCGCAACTATGAGTCTAAAATTAGCTCTCATCATGCAAACACTTGGTTCGTCAACTGACTGCCCGTAATAAACTCGCAGTCGAACCACACAAGCGACCGACGTCGGTCCCTGTCCGCCTGGGGGTCGCCGACCGATCTCTGACCGACGTCAGTTTCCTTCTTGTCTAATCCTGCCGAGGTCGGTTGGCCAGACCAACGCTGATGACTGTGACACTCTACAACTCATCTGCAACCTCCTCCATGTCTGCATCAGTGAAGCTTTTAGCTCCACAACCTAACAAAAATTCTTTACGGTCAGCCCATTTTCCTAGCATGTCGCTAGCATGATAAATTACCCAATTGACTCACATACAAACAAATCAAGGTCTCATTCAAAAGGGACTTGGCACTTATTTGGTACACATCTATACACTATTGCACAATTAGCCAATCTTACCTATTCTTTCAAAATTAAAAAATTAAAGTTAAGTCATATCAAGTATTATCGAGTATCAAATCTAAATCATTAATTGCATACATATCATGAAGAAGCACAAATGCATAATCACATTAGGTTAGAGAACGTGTCCTAATCCAATATTCTCTCACAATTGCATATTATTTTATGAGGTGACCATTGTGTTATATTTTTAAACACATACATAAACCTCACTATATTTTTCAAGCCTCCTAAATATCTTGAAAAGACATCTCCAGGCTTTCAGTTTAGTCCACCCATATATAGGTTAGTTTCATGAGTTTTGGTCAGTATCATGAGTGGCTACTAACTAGATTTGGTCAGAACTAACCCTCTCTTATCAATTGCTTCTTTTTAAAATAAAAAAATTCCTTATGGTCAGCGCATTTTCCTAGCATGTCGCTAGCATGATAAATTACCCAATTTGACTCATATACAAACAAATCAAGGTCTCATTCAAAAGGGACTTGGCACTTATTTGGTACACATCTATACACTATTGCACAGTCAGCCAATCTTACCTATTCTTTCAAAATTAAAAAATTAAAGTTAAGTCATATCAAGTATTATTGAGTATCAAATCTAAATCATTAATTGCATACATATCATGAAGAAGCACAAATGCACAATCACATTAGGTTAGAGAACTACTGGTGGCTTGATTTCCATCCTTGGAGTATGGGATACATAGGCAATGGTTATTATTCAAATAGGGGTGATTGGAATTAGCTCAAACCATTACAATTTCCTAGTTTTTGTAGGTTTCTAGACTTCACAAACACACTTAGGGTTTCAAGGTGAAGGAGGTTGATTTTAGAGTTGTGCACATCACCAGAGTTCAACACCACACATACAGAGCATACAAAGAAAATATAAGATGATCATATAGTCACAATCCCTCATTTCTACATAGGTCAGTACCAACCAATGCATATCAACATCATCTAGTGATATTGACCCAAATAGATGGAATCAACCCTGCATAGATAAAGATACAAATCTTGAACTGAACAAATCAAGGTCTGATTTTGGTTGATATCCATTTCTAGAATATATTTACACTGAAAAAATAGCCCAAAAAGGTTAAGTACTCATCCATTTATTGTACTTGTTATATTTATCACATGTGACTTATCAAATCATTGTAATCAATTTTAGTATTTTACATTTAGATGTATGCTTGAATGCCATATTTATCAATCTAAATTACCTTTCAAGTTTATATCATATTAGGGTAAAATATATTAGTTAACTCGTACACATATTAAACCATCATTCCATGGTTTAATTTTTTATCCTAAGGTTTTAAGTTTCATTTTTAATTTGCATACACATCTTCATATTTTTTGTCTTAGGGTTTCAAATCTGATTTTCGATTTCCATATTATTATACTTCAAAAAATTTGTCATGTAATTTTTAAATACACCAATATTAAACTTTTCAAATTGACCATTTCAAATGTCATTTGTGAATATTGTGGTATGTTCTCCACTTACTCAAAATGGTATGACAAAATTTCACCTCAGCTTAGAGATGATTCATTGGGGAAAAAATGAGTTTTGAAAGGATTTGGGTATATTTTGTCATAAAAAACTGTGGGAGAAGTCAAAAGATGGAAAAAAAAAAAAAAAAAACATTTATTTTAAGAAAACGTGTATAAAAAAATAATGAAATAAAAAAATTAAGTTTTAATGTCATTCCACATTCATTCATAGTATAATGATGACTTTTATTTTTGAAATATTTAAAAATGTCTTTGAGTTTTCATCATTGTTGAAATTGTGGAAATTTTCGTGAACTTTTTAGAAGTTAGATATTTTTGTAGACTTTGTAACACTATGAAATATTGTAGAATATCTTACAGTGGAAATTTTTACAAAATTTTCAATGGGATTTGTAGGCAAAGATTTTTTCATACTTAAAATTCATAAAATTTTATATAATGAGATTTTATATACATATTTTTTTTTGTAGTTTACAAGTGAATACATTTGAAAAAAAATCAATAGTGTAAAACTCATGAAATTCTCTATAATGGATATTTTTATGGAATTTTCCCCATAATTTTCAAATAGATGTTTTAAAGTGCAATTTAATAATACAAACTTGTAATAATTTTTTGTAAAATTTTTTTAATAATATTTTTGAAAATATTTTCAAATGAAAGTTTTAAAATATATTTCAATAATATGAAACTCATAAAATTCTCTATAATAAATATTTTTATGAAAATTTCAACAAAAATTTCAAATGAAATTTTAAAAGTACAGTTCTACAATTACACGTACATTTTTCCACCACATATCTAAATTCAAAAATAAAATAAAAGTATATTAGCATGAAGTGGCATGTATATTTTTTGCCGTATTTAAAAACTAGTATTAAAATCAAAATAAGATTATATCAAAAAGGGGATTTTATTTCAACGTGATGTTGAAATGAGGAAAGGATAAAACATAAAATAAGGTTTTGTTATTTCTTCGAATGCCATTTGTAGATAAAAGATTTGAAATCAAAAAGTAAAGGTCATCTAGTTGGGAAACCATACAAAAGGTGGGTGCCATTATCCTTCTCCACAGTGCCATTCTTTAGCCAAGTGAGAATTCAGCCATTTGTGATAATTTTCAGCTATTTATGAGGTAATAGGGGTACCCATGTTCAGATAGGTCATCTCTGAACAATTATAAATAATTTTTGAAAGGCCAAAAAAAATGCATGTTTCAGCTATAAGAAAGGCAAGAAAAGAGTTTTGAAACCAAATTCTTCCCCTAGGCACCATTTTCAACATCATGGAATGATAAATGACAAGTTGTGAAGCTCCAAAATTATTTAGTTAAATTCCCACACCCTTTTAAGTTTATGCTTTTTTATTTTTAGCTAGGTTTTGAATTACATGAAGGTTAAAAAAAATTATACAGACCATTTTTAGTTGTTCATATTTAAAAATAATTCTGTTTTTAGGTTACTTTAAAAAAAATCATTTAAGTATTTGTTAAAAAAAATTAAAATTGATTTATTTGGGTGAGAATAACATGAAAAGAAATTCTAACAATTTTAAGATATTTATTCATACTTGAAAATTTTGTCAAATTTTGTATTAGTGATCATAGCTTCTGAAAGACCAAAGGTCATTTTTTTGATGAAATATCTTCTTTCAAATTTGTATTTAGAGACTTGGAATTGATAAATTGGACTTTCTCTATTATTTTCAATTTATATTTTTAATTATATTTAACTGCATTCAAGAAGATGAAATATAAATTTCATGACACCTTCGACCTTATAGTCGAATTTTAAAAATATCATCGATACCAAACTTGGTCACATTAACAAAAAATTATTTATTGAAGGTTTTAGATTTGAAAGAAAAACATAATTTACAAAATGAATATATGACAATGGCTTACCCAAAGTAACAAATTTTCCTATTTTTGTGTAATTTCTTGAGATCATGTTAACATATGTAGAACATTATAATCCTAAAAGGTGTGGGGTGTTCGATGCAAATATTGAACCCATGATATTGTTGATCCCTGAAGACATTCAATATAATATGTTAAGTATTTCTAAATATGAAGATAATGTTTATGTTTGTATTGAATTCACTCAATAATTTTGGGACACAGATCTAACTAAATGTTTGAAATTTTTGAACAAGAATTAGATAGATAATAGACAATCCAGTGTGAACAGACTTCCAGGACCCTACCAAGAAGTGATTTACATGACAAAGTGAATGACATTATCAATTTTATTAGTAGGGTATTCATATTTCAATCTTCTCGCTTATTTTAACAATGTATGTATGAGTTCATATGTATCATCCTTGATGGCAATGAATTCATTGATTTGTCATCTCTCATCAGTAATTTGTACACAAGCAACTCATTGAAAGGATAGGAACTTGTATTTCTATGTGACCTCATACTTGGTTTATAGAGTGGCAAGAATAAAAATATTCCTAGCATTGGAAACTAGAGGAACTATGGCTCCTTAAAAAATAGATTATATAACTTCTATCCTTAGTTAGAGATTAAGGATAGGGAAAGTCATTTCAAATGCATGATTGATGCATTCTTTTTCCATGTGATTAAGATGTTTGAGAATGAATTAAACAAGTGGCTATTAGTTGAAACAATAAAACAAATTATAGAGTGGGGAAGTTATTTCATTCAATTTCTTACCTTCTCTTACATCAAAGTATGTGGCTTCAATGGTGTCCCTTATAAACTTCCAAAGTATGTAAGTGATAACTGGGACTTGATGGAGTTGTGATGGATATTGGTTGATGTACATGGTTTTGTGGTAAAAAACCATAGGGATGGAGTATGTTTCTCTATTTAGATAGGGAAATACATGTCTTTCATTGAATAACACAAGAGAAATGGATGAAAAATGGATAGAGTGACTCCACACCCATTTGGTAGAAGAATAAAATTTTCTAGTCGTGGATTTATTATGAAAATTCTTGGACGCAAATACAAACATTATCAACATATTGAGGAATATTGGGTGGACTGTGATGATGAAAACAATTTTTGTTTCAGAGATTATTCTCAAATGACATTGGAACATAGTGTGGCTTTCAATTTGAGCCATGTGCCAAAATAAGTAAGAAATGAAACACAAAGTTTGGTTGACCCTGCCTATGACCAAATAACTTCATTTTCAATTCCTAAGATTGATTGGACAAGGAAAGAGATGATATCTCTTGAAGATAGAACTAAAAGTGTTATTTATCGAAGCTTCTCTTGGTTACACAATAGGATCTCTAAGATAATTATAACTAGAAATAATTCATCTAACTATCAAAATCCATCTAGGACCAATCAAAGAGAGAGAAGTTTAGTCTATCCAATTTCTCCTTTTTCCCTACAAAAGTCTCTTCAACAATAATAATTTTTGCATACAGATTTGAAGATAATGAAAGTTTAAACCAAAGACAAACATCTAAAGATATTTTTATTCATAATAAATTTTAAGTTGACAAAAATATTTTTCATTAAGGGAGTGAGACACTTTATGATTTACCATAGAATACTCATTATCCATCTCCTCATGTTGATCCTAATTATACGAGATTAATCGATAAAACAACCTTGTAATCCATGGTTTCTAATTAGAATCAAGATATTATTCTCAATGCTCTTGACTATACAAAGATGATTTTCATCCTTTGTCCAACCTAATCACCATTTATTATCCTTCACCTCAAACTCAAATTAGGGTTGATACAAAAATTCAAGGAGATTCTCTAGCCAGTGGAAGGTCAATTTGGCTAAATTAGATAGTCAAAAAGATAAAGAGAATAGTCAAGCCCATTTATATTGAATACGAGGTAGTCACATCCATGTCATCTCCTTCACAACATAAAAATTCTCATGTGGTTTCTAAAATCACTACTATTAGACAAAGAATCAAACATATTGAAATAACTACTCCCATGGGCAACAAAAATAAAGAAGATATGTAAGTTGGTGACTATCAAATATCCAAAGTGATGTTGGGAAAGTTGATAATGGAAATAGATGGATAAAGTACATGAGAATCATTGGATGCATTCATTCAAATATGGAAAGGTAAAATTATATAATGACATAATACAAAGAAAAAAATCATCAATTGGAATTGCACATCCAACAACTAATTAGTCTAATTGAGACTTTTTCAGTGCTAGTACCTCTAGAGATTATGGTACCTGAAAGATGATCTTACAATATCCATGTAAAATAAAAATATTGGTATAATCAATAAAACATGGTTATAAAACCTATTCAAAAAGGGGTTAGTACTCATTGATGAGGTCATCAAGATTTTTGATAATATCTAAAGAGGAATGATAGAACTTAAAAGTTTGAAGTTGAGTTTTCTACAAAAATGGCACCCATAGAAGTAATGGTTCATGATTTCATAGAGATGATACAATCAATATTTTATTTACTAATTTTTGAATAGATATTTAATAATGAATATCATGGTCTCCATATTGAATGGTCAAATTCTTTAAATTTAAAAAGGATAATTCTCAATAGTTGTAAAGCAAGGCTTGACGCTATCAAGGATAAGGTAGGATATTGTTATTAGGAATATAATAATTCATTGAATAAATCCCATGTGATTTATACTATGAATCATATAAAATTAATGCTACACCAAGGATCAAAGAATAATTTTCACATTTTATCAAAGGAAAATCTTCTACATCCTCTGGTTTCAATGCCACTATTTTAATCTTTTAGGGTTTAACTAATGTAAATCATATGTTTGATTAAAGGGGTGAGTAGTCTAAATTAGTGAAATAATATACATAAAATAACCACTAATTTTTTAAATATTTTTACTATCTTTGACTTTATAAAAATAGTAATAAATATGTGCAAATAAAGACTTATCTGGAAAATACTTGATACAAAAGATATGAGTGATGAAAACTAAGATATGAATAGATCCGAGTCTCATCAATCAGATCCCTATATCAATACCCCTCATGGATAGTAGCACCACATTTAGATATTATCACCATGTGTCTCTAATTTCCTAAAAATGGCACTAGTGTCCTCTATGTATGACTACTCTGAACTTCTGGGTGTACCTATACCTATGTCTTTGTTCTTGTATGCATAAAGTTTGAAACTTTGTATTATGCATGTATAACTAATTTATAGTACAATACCCTAATCCTCCTTGAAATTAAGGCATGAGATATGAAAAGTTTCTTTATTAGTTGGATAGGTTGGACATCCTCAACACCTTGTTGTGAAAAGACTTGCCTACATACCAATACTTTGAGGAGGGATCAAGCCTGATGTAGTTTTTCCCACCTAAGTATAGGTGTAAGTGAAAGTGATGATAGAATGATAGTGGTCTTGAATTCATTAAGTGTAATTGATATTATAAATCTAAAAAATATGAGCTTAGGGAAACTGTAGATTATAAATCTACAAAATTAGGATAGAATAGGGATTAATAACCTTGATTTTAGTCAACTTGTTTCATGTTTGAATAGGTATTTTGCATCTAATTTCCATCTAGTGGATAGAGCTCTAAACTTCATGTATTTATAGTTTTATACACCTTAAGTGGATAATAAAAGATGATTAGGCCAACCTTAGGTGGGTTTTACTTTTGAAAATATATCCATTTGAGAAAGATAGGGTAAAGCACATTAGCACCATTTTGGGAACACTAACGCCATATGGATCTAGTGTCCTTAATGTGGTGCTAATGTCCATCTAGTAGATTTTTGTGAATGAAGGGAAAATATTAGGAAATGAGGGTCTAAGACTACATTTAAGCTGATTAGGGATGCATGTGGTCCACACAAAGGCTAGAAAAGTGCAATAATAAGCTCTAGGATAGGTCTAGGGCTAAGTTAGGAATAGGTTGTCTCAATTAGCACTCAAATACCACTTTTATGTGATTAATCCCCCCTCCTTATGCTATAAATTTAGCAAAGTAAAATGACTAGTAGAAAATAAAAACAAGCATATTTGGACTTATCTAGGAAGTGAATCCTATGAAGTTACGTTTGAGTATGTGAAGTTGGGTCTGTGTATGTGAAGCATGATCCAAAACATGAACTAAAAATGAAACATGCATAAATCAATCCTTACTTTAAGATACATCAAATCAAAAGATTATGACAAGTAAAGAATTAACAGAGTAAATTTGAGTAAAGAGATGGGATACAGGAAATGAATGAATACACCTCATTGGTTATGTGAACCAATGCATGAACCTAGTGATAACCTATGTGTGTGCATGCATATAGTGATAAAATCATTGAATAACTTAGATTAAGATGATATATTGATTAATCCTCATGTGAGGGTAGATCAATAACTCAATTCAATTTTGAATCCATCATTTTCCACCCCTATTTGGTGGATCATGACCTGTGAATAAATTGGATTAGACTGATAGTGTGTCCAATCCTCTCATGTGAGTGGATCAGGAACTCAAGTAGGACATGACTCCATCATTTCCCACCAATTTGTAGTAGATGAATTTGAAATTGAACTATGCAAAGTGTTAGAAATATATAACTGAGTATATCTAAATGTGTATGTCAGCTCCATAGCCACTCAGGTACATTAGGCAACTCTAGGCCACTCAAAAATGCCAACTACTATAGATGAAGTAAGGCTTGAAACTAGTGATAACCTAGAATATGATAGTGTATATAATGTATAGAATGACATGGAATTTTCCATTTTATTGAATCAACCTGTGTAACTGAGCCTATGGAAACTATGTGTTGTGCACGTGACCCAATCTAATATCTGAGTATACTAATTCTAGACTGAGTTATAATAACTATATCTGAGTATATAAATTGAATATGGGGATGATCACGCCACACATGATTCCACCTAATCTAAGAAAATGATATCAATATAAGTTGAACTAGTGTGAATTTGAGTAAAATTTGGGCATACATGTCAACAAATCTAGCTAAATTTGTGTAAATAGATATTATACCTAGTGTACTTTTTTGGTTAATCTGGATTATCTTGAAATTGGGGCTATTGGATAGTAGTTCCACATATTGGGTAGTAGCACCATGTTGTACTAGTATCCCTATTTAGGCACTAACATTTGTCTAGTTTAAAATCTATGTCATTGTACTAATTAACTATAATTTTCTATGTTTACCTGTGTTTGAATTTTTGAAACTGAGCCTATGTGCTAAAAAATGTTATGTGAATGCAATATAGGAGCCTGATCTTTATGACAAACCCTTTTGAATGACCCCTCTTTTTAGGGTAGTTTTTGAACCTATGTAAGAATAGTCTAAAAAAATAGCTCTACAAAATGTGTGTTATCTAGAGCATATATGATAACTACATAATAATCCAATATAATGTGTAAACATAACATCAAAATTTAAGAGAATATAATCATAAGTATGTATTGTAAGATGTATGCCATATCTAACATTACACAAGGGTGTCAAAATAGATGTAATCAATGTATATAATAGTAATTATAAGTAGAACTAAGTAGCTACTTAGGTGGATGGGGCATGATGTCCATCACAACATCCAAGTAGGAAGGGTAGATGCATGAGATCCCTCATGACATTAAAAATTGGTATGTGTAACAAGAAAATACAAGTGTCATGGCCATGATAACTACAAGAAAGCATACATACAAAACACATGAGGAATGAAAAGTAGGCCAAGGGGTCACAATACAATGGACATGGGAGCATGCCACTAAATTTGAGAAAAGAAGACATACAAGGACATGTTCAAATGTCAACATATGCAATCAACAAGCAATTTGGATTAGAACCACATAGAAGGACATGTTCAAATATTTTCATACACAATCAAGAAAACACACACAAAGGAAATGGGAACATCTCCAAAGTATACATACTATGAATAGAAGTAGTGTAGAGATATAGAAAAATGGAAAATTCAAATGCCCTCAAATAAAATAAGCATAGAAACACAATCAAGTCTAAAATATGAAAGATAGAAATGAAATCATGCATAACTATGTAATAACACAATCAAGTCTAAAATATGAAAGATAGAAATGAAATCATGCATAACTATGTAATATAAATATGTGTAAAAGTGAGGATGTATATATGTTGAGTCTAAAGTAGTGATATCTGGCAAAAAATCTGAGTAAGAGTAACAATGATCAATATTTAGATATAACAATGCTAAAGCTAGAATGTAGAGAATGGAAGAATAGAACCTAGTAATTGAAACTATGTATAGGATGGACCCAAGTGGGAAAATGTGTCAAATTAATAATCATGGATCAGTGTAAATTCCCCCAGTGGGTAGATGATAAAAATTCTAGATCAATGTAGTGGACACGAGTCTTGTAAGCAATCTATAAGCACTTGAAAAGAACAAGTGAAGCATGTATGTCTGATAAAATGAACTATACTAAGATAACTAACATATGTAGTGTCTAAAAAATATAAGAAATGTAAACATATAAATGCATACAATATATACTTTTTTTGTTTTTTTGAGTAATTATTTGAATTTTTTTGTGTTTTTGACATGTTATATTATTTTTGTATTTTATGGATATAAGTTATGTACAAGCAATATGAAAATGAAATATATACAAGAAGTAAGGGATAAGGAAGTATGTATAAGGGTAAGAACCATACTAATTGATAAGTCTCATGGGAGACTCACTATCTCTTTGATATGTGTCAAATAAGGGAACTATGATCATGCATGTTGTGTGAAAGGGCAACTATGATCCCATAATCTATTGTACTAAGTAATGTGTAGCTGTATCTACTTGTGTAGTGGTGGTATGAATATTTAGCACTGCTTGTGGTATCTTGTGAACTGTAGGGGTCTTAAGAACCCATTTTATAGAAGATGTTGTAGGTGACATAGGTACCCTATGCTGAGAACCTTGAGAACCCATTAATACTGATATTGGCATAAATTGATTGGAGGAAGTCCCTCTATAACTTGTGGCATGTCTTTGATGTAGAGGTCTCTCTAATAATGGTTTTCATGGGAGAGTATGCGTATGTGTTGATACGGTAGGAGTAGACCTCACTTGCACTAATGGCTCTAATAAAGTATGTGATGTATCTATAAGAATTGTAATCTGAGTTATAACTGATAATTTTTCTATATCTAGTGACGATTATAGAACTATAATTGGTGACTATGATGCAACTGCTTGTGGGATAGGTAGAGGATACTCATATGGGAGACCCTAAAATTTTACCACTTGATTTGCATGTATGTATTTTAGGCATTTACTCACTATGGGTAGGATGGATCATAGTTTTTTCAACCATGGCATACCCAATAACATGTCAAATATGTATGAACTAGGTATGACTAAGAACTAAGTAGCTATATGTGTTAGTCTAATCTATAATAGAAGCACAATCTCCCTGATGGATCTCTAAACATGACCATTGAAACCATTAATAATTATGTTTATGGGGAATATATCTAACTCTAAATATCCCAAATGGTGTAAATGTGTCATAGTGTACATGTTAATGCTTGACCCATTATCAAACATAACACTCTAAATAGGATGATGATCTATGTATGTTCATATAAAGAGTGCATGTAAATCTATATCATCATCAAAAATATCCTATCTTGAGAAGCTGGTGAGTGATCTAGTGAAAAATATAGTATGGTACAAGCTAATGATGTTGTGCAATGGGTGTGCCTCCTTTGTAATAGTATGCTTTTTAGTTGGTAGTGTATGTGCTTAATATGTGTAGTGAACACCCAATGTTCTCCCTAACTCATTCATTGTGTGATTTGGAAATGGATCTAAGAATATTTTTAATGCCTTAGATTATTTTTGTTATACTTTTAGTGCCTTTGTGGGTGTACCCACATCAATAATGTTAGCCTCAATCAAATCTTATATCTTATGTTTTAGGATTATGCATCTATTTTTTGTATGTCTTGATGCCTATGATACTCATAAAATGAGTTAAAATCATAGTTACTTGTAAGAGGTCATGTCATATCAACCTCTTTCATGGGAGGGAGAGATATGACATTTCATTCTAAAATCTACTATAAAACCCATGTTGGTGACTATGAAAGGTTAGTGAAGATTCAACACTGAGGAGTCGATAAAACCAATCTAGGAGATGGCTCAAAAGTTGTGTTAATTGTGGACTTGTGAACACTCTTATTATCAATGGCCCTTACCTTGTATGGAGGCTTATTTTAACTCTTAATTGTTGATTCTGATCCATTGGTATATTTTAGTTTACCCATTGATAAAATCTTTACCTCTCTTTATTTTACTATGTGGCAAGAATCTATTAATATAGGAATCTTCTTAAAAAAGATAGCTTTGTGTAACGTTGGTAAAAGACTTTGTTTAAAAATGTCCTGAAGCTCTTTGTCTACCATGGGGCTAATCAATTTAACTAATATAGTATAGTATTATAAGATATGTTTTACAATAGGTTCATTTGACGTTTGTTTCAAATGTAAAACTTGGGCATATAATATATTGTCACTGATATTGATGGAGAAGTGTGATAAAATCATGTCTATCAAAGGATTAAATGTTGTGATAGATTGATTTGGTAATTCATAAAACCAATATAGGGAATAATCTTTTAAATTGCATGGAAATAACTTTATGAGAAGCTAATCATTAGACATGTAGTCCAAACATGTTGCATGAAAATCTCTAAGATGGTGATCTGGGTCACCCTTGTCGTCATATAATGTAAGATTAGGTGCCACAAATCTATATGGTAAGAGAGTTACCACTATGTGATGTGCCAAAGGTGTATGCAAGAGAATGTTAGAATCTAAGGCATGTGATGGCCTAGTGGCTCCCTTCTCGATATTGTAACACCTTAGCCTATAGATTATGAATCTCATGCATAAGGGATTGTACATTTGGAGTGGAATAACTAACCACAAGAGGTGTAGATATCACTGAAGGATATTGAATTACATTTTTAGGTTGTGATATTTGAGTTGGCCCCACTGTAGGTGTAACAATGTTATTAGCTCTGGGGGAGTTGAAGATTGACCATCATTTATTTTGTTCTTGATTTCCAATATGGATTGTAGGATTTATGCATGATCAAGGGGTTGTTCCCAAAATCTCTAAAGTTTTATAACATCTCATGTTTGTTGATAATCATGTAATAGTTGTTAAGTAGAGTGAGAGTGTCCCAATTTTCAGTTTGTGTATCATCTTGTTCTTAATTATATTGTTCATATTTAGATGCATTAGCATTTAAATCCACATAATCAGGGTGTGACAGAAAAATAACTAGAGTTATTATAGGTCCCTTATCCATTTTATAAGCTCAAATAGTAAGAATTTGAATATGCTCTATAGGATTACCACCTAGTCTAGCACTTCTTCTTAATGGAAGAGAGATAGATTTTGAGATGCTAAAATAGAATATATGAAATCTTAAGAATTGAAAGCAACTAATGAAAGCAAGAAAAATAAGGTTACAAACCATAAGATAATCTAGGGTTATAATTTGATCAATGTTCGAAGTAAGTTGGGTTCACCAAATGTTTGAACCTTTTAGGGTTTAGCTAATTTAAATCCTATGTTTGATTAAAGGGATGAGTAGTCTAAATCAATGAAATAATATGCATAAAATAATAATTGATTTATTATATATTTTTATTAGATTTAAATTTCTAAGAATAGTAATAAATATGTGTAGATAAAGACTTATATGGAAAACACTTGATACAGAAGATATGAGTGCTAAAAATTGAGATATGAATAGGTATGAGTGTCATCAATTAGATCCCTATATCATATTCCTGCATGGATAGTAACACCACATTTGGATAGTAGCATGAGGTGGATCTAGTGTCCTAAAAATGGCACTAGTGTCCTAAAAATGGCACTAGTGTCCTTTGTGTAGGACTACTCTGAACTTATGGGTGAACCTACACTTGTGTTTCTAGGTTCTATTCTTACACACAAGCATTTTAAAACTTTGTATTGTGCCTGTAATATATTATTTATGATGCAAACCCTAATCCTCCTTGTACGTAAGGAATGAGCTAAAAAGTGTGTTCATTAGTAGGATAGGTTGGACATCCTCAACACCTCGCTATGAAGAGAGTTGTCTACATACCAATACTTTGAGGAAGGATCAAACCCAATGTAGTTCTCCCTATATAGGTGCTAGTTCAAGTGAAAGTGATGATAAAATGATAGTGGTAATTAATTATTTGAGTGTGCTTGAGATTGGAAATATAGAAAATATGAGCTTATGGTAGCTATAGATGGTAGTATGTAGAATTAGGGAAAAATATGTACTAATAACCTTAATTTTGCTCAACTTATTTCATATTTGAATAGGCATTTTGCATCTAATTTACATTTAGTGGTCAGAGCTCTTATAGTCATGTATTTATAGTGTTTTCTAGCTTGTGAAAATAATAAAATATGTTTAGGCTAACCTTAGGAGGGTTTTACTTTTGAAAATATATCCATTTGGGAAAGATAGGGTAAAGGACATTAGAACCATTTTGGGGACTCTAGTGCCACATGGCTCTAGTTTTCTTAATGTGGTGTTAATATCCAACTGGTAGACTATTGTGCATAAAGGGCTAGGATTAGGAAATGAGGGTCTCAGAATGAATTTAATCTGACTAGGGACACTTGTGATCCACACAAAGGCTAGAAAAGTGTGATAATAGGATCTAAGATAGGTCTATGGCTAAGATAGGAATAAGTTGTCTCAAGTAGCAATCTTAGCATTTAAATACAACTTTTAGGTGATTATAGCTACCTCTATCTCAAAAAATTTCAAACTCCACATTTTTTAGAGAAGTGTATGATAAATTGACAAAGTTTCATCTTGTTGTAGATATGATTTTTGAAGTACAGATTATGTGCGATGTTTGTTTTGAATCTCAATTTTTTTCTCAAGATAAATAAGATAGAAAATCCACTCCACAAATTCACAAAATATAGACTTTCAAATAAAAATATAAAAATGGAGTGCACTAAAATTAGCAGTGTTGAATGTTATTCTCCAAATGAATGACTCAAACTTGAGTGGGCCACATTTTCATCATGTTAAGATGTTTTGAGAGTTACTTTATACAGATATATTATAAAGTTATTTTTTTCATAAAGTGACTTTGCTTTATCTCATTTGAGTTATTTTGTAATAAACGAGATTGTTCTAATTTCATAAAGTGACTTTATCTTATCCTAATTCATATTTATAAACCTAACTACCTTTTGTAAACATTTATGAGGTTATAAACAGGGGTTATTGGGTCATTTGTAAGGTATTTTTGACAACATAGGCATTTGTTTTGAAGAAAGAAAGAAATAGACTTTGTGTTATTTTATGATTATTAATCCAAGGAAACAAAATAGGAATTTATGCCTTTTATTTACCCAATGAGTGATTGTTATTCTTTTGTCTAGTGTTCATTCAATATTTTTTCTTTCATAGGATTAATTGTTTGATGTTTAAATGTCAATAATCTTTATCATTTTTAGCATGCAAGAGTGATTAAAATCAAAGTTTATTCAATCATATATATTTTCAATTTATATTCTCATGTTCTCTTTCCTTCTATTTTTCTCTCCCTCTTTCTCATTCTTTATTTATTATATTCTCTTTCGTATATATTCAAAAACCCAATGAATAATATTTTTGACTATAGTTATTATATATATATATATATATTCTTTCCTTGTTTTTCCATGTTTTGAATAAAGGTATCTTCCCCTGATAATATAGGAGGGATTTTTTTCTTATAACTATTATGAGAGTGTGCATTGAATACCTTGAATTGGACTGTACATACCCCAATCCTCAGTGATTATGAGAGTGTGCTTAAGAATTCAAGATATGATTGACTCCTTAATTGTATAGCAAAGGTGGTGAATTATCTTATAATATATGTATGAGTTCCAATATAATTTTATGGTGAAAAAGGGTAAACAAACCACTCCAGGCAAAATAAGGCTCATTTATGGTGTAAAAATATTACAAAATTAGTGTATAAAGTTTATATAATCTAGGTATAGTGGATACATCATGGAGAATTACAAGTGTTTCCATTCCATTCATAGAACTATTGTAAACCTAGGTAAAGAGGAAATAATATTCCATGCACATGGCCCCAATATGATATCTAGTGTATATGAATTGTGAGGCTAAGTAATAACAACTTGTAGTCATATAAAATGTGAAATTTGGTAACTTGAGTGTGGCTTATGACACCAAACACATAGGTCCCCCTTGCTTTCTCTCATGACCCTCATAGGCATCTTTTCATTGATTCCCAGTCATCCATAGCCTTCTAGATATTGATTCCACCTCCTCTAGGTAGCATTTCTAGTGATGATTCCATCATCCTAGGTCCTATTCCTTTAAGACTATAGAACTTGACTTGGAATATAGCATCAAACCCTAAGGTGTCAATTTTTAGAACTCCTATCCAAGTGCATTTTTACCACCAATGATCAGTTTTTTTTAGTTCTTATCCTCCTTCTTTTTAGCCTAACATGAATACATTTGAACCATGACCAACATATCTCTATAAAATCCCATTCAAAGTTTATTTATAAGGGGTCAGAAAGTATTACAAATTAAGCAAGAATAAAAAAAAAAACCACTAAGGAAATCTTCCCTATTCTATGCATACATTCAACCAATACTACTACAAGCCAATTCAAATTCTTACACCAGTCCCTAGCCACCTCAAGCACATCTAATGTAGAATTTTGTATCTTCATATACATTCTTGTATAAAGCACATCAAATGTGAGAACTACATATGGCTTGATATGTCTTTGGAGTATTGGTATATAGGCAACACGCCCACACAAGGGGTGTGGATACACGTTTAGTGCATCTTACACACAGTAACCCCCCCTCTTTCTCAAATTTTGTCAAAGCATAATGGAGTCTAGGGTTTTAAGACTAAATCAACTCTATAGGGAGTTTTGTGAACATCCAATAGTTTAAATTTCAAAGGTAGACTCACATGGACATAAAAAATAAAACCCAAAAAGCTTAGATCTCCTAAACAATAGTGGCAGAAGAGGACTATAGTACCAGACCTTAGGGTGTCCTATTTTTGTGCTCCTATCCTTTCAAAAAATGAAGGTTAGATCCTAATTTGTGATAGTGTCCTAGTCTTGTACAGTGAACTCTAGACTCTATCTTAGTTGTATCGGTCCATTTCTAGCTAAGTCTTATTTTCTCTCCCTTATTACTATTTTTAGAAATGTTCAAATTATGATCAAATTAAACAAATTAGTAGCTTAATTATTACTTATCTATTTACTAGTTTAATTAACTTAGACATTTAACTAATTTAAGAATAATAATCCAATATTTCTAAAATGGTTAAATCATTTAGTGAGTCTAATTTACTTCATTTACGCATAAAAAACCCTAAAAGCCCCAGGTAAATTTCTTATTGATTTTTTCTATATTTTTTTAATTTTTTATCTACATTATAAAATAAAAAATTAGCATTAAACTTTAAAAATTAATAGTAATTTTAAAATAATTTTCTTTCAAACCCTAGTTACCCATACTAGGTCCCAGTATTTTTTTTATCTGCATAATAAAATTAAAAATTAGCATTAAATTTTAAAATTTTGAAGTAATTTTCTTTCAAACCTTAGTTGCTCATACTAGGTCCCAGTATTTTCTCAGTATTTTTCTTATATTTTTTTGATTTTTTACTTATGTAAATTAAAAAATTGCATCAAATTTTAAAATTCCTTAGTATTTTTAAAAATAATTTCAATAAAAACCCTAGTTTCATGTACTAGCTCCTATTTGCTTCTTGAGGTATCACCTTACATGTTTGTGAGCTTCGCATCCTTTTTATGCACTTTCCAATTTGCTATTTTTAGGACTTTACATTTCCTATATTCAGTACATTCCTTCCATACCACCTTGCTTATTACAAAAAAATAAATCTATTTTCAATTTGTTTTCCTACCTTAATAATGGCCTAATACACTAGTTTTGATGAAATTGATAAAAAGGAACTTCAAGAACTTTTAATTTAACACCCTAAAATGCAAGATGACATGCTTAAAATAATTCAAGAGGAATAAAAAAAGTGAACAATGGTCAATCTTCTCAAACTATAGAGCAACTAGTTGTAAATGACACTACGGGGGCAACTATGTCTTAACAACCCCCTATAGCAGCGTAACCTTCCTCTATGCCACTAGCTACAATTACTACATCTTTGTCTCTTGATGTGGCATCCCTTATGTAAGAGATAAGATCTCTTCAATCCAAGTTGCTACATCTTGAGCAAGGTCCCTCTGGACCTACATAGGCTTTGGATTATTTTTCTCTACTATATATACTATTGGCACGTCATATTACTTTTACACCCTTGCCACAAGGTTTCGTTCAACTTAAGCTTACTATATATGATGGCAAGGGTGATCTAGAGACACATTTGAGAGATTTTCACGAAACATACTTCGACTATGTGCCAAATGATTGGTTACTAACCAAGCTATTTCCACAAAGTCTAAAGGATTATGCTTTATAATGGTTCTATAGTCTACCAAATAAATTGGTCAATGCATTTAATCCTTTAGCTGACATGTTCCTAGCTCATTTTAAAATAAACATTGGTGATAAGGTTTCATATGCCCAAGTTGTACAACAAAAACAAAGGTCAAATGAAAATCTTAGAGATTATGTTCTTCGATATAAGACTATCTTGGATAAGATGATGAGCCCCATGGATGATCAAGAGTTACAAGATCTATTCAAATAGAGTCTTCTACCAAATTTTCATGAATCAATAATGTTCACAAGGTTCTTTTCCTTCACTGAGTTATGTCATACACTAAAGTAAAGGGAAGTCAAACTTATTTCAATGGGCAAACTCAAGTACACAAGTATATCAAAAACAAAAAACAAGAGTAACAACAAAGTCCCATACAAAGTCAAGGTCAATAATAACAAGAGTCAAAATCAAAATATAGTTAATTCAGCTTTAGAGACCCCTCAACATGTGGTTTTATTAGCACCTCCTTGATGAAACTTTAACAATCTACTAGTTCCTCTAACTAAAAATTTACAACAAATTTTAGAATGTAATATCATATCTCTCCCTCCTATTCAAGAAGTTGATCCAACAAAGCCTCTTCCATAGGGATATGATCAACATGAATTTTGTGAATTTAATAGGGCACCAAGCCATACCAAAAATAGATGCATCAGTTGTAGACACAAGATACATGACTTGATAAATGGAAAAGTTATTGATATTGGCACTTCAGTTGAGCCTCCTTAGGTAAAGCAAACACAAGATAAAGCTTTGAAAATCTTCTCAGATCCTTTTCCATAACATTATAAATAAGAGACAAGGGACACATCAGGTGTTCAAAATGCATATCATGCACATCCTTTACTAGATACATATAGGGCACCTTTAATTGAGTTACATCCTTTAAGCAACATGATTGGTGTATACAATTCTAGAGTTCTAGCTAGACCTTCCATCTCATTCTCAGAGCAAGAGATAGTCGATGATGATTCAGATTATCATGCACTCTTTATTAGATCTTACATTCATAATCATCTTATTCATAGTGTTCTCATAGAAAATAGATCCAGTACGAACATGTGCAATATGACATTATTGTAGCATTTAAGATATTTAGAGAAGGATAATACATAAATGAACACAATTATCATTAGCTTCAGTGGGTACATACAAAGTTCATTGGGTGAGATTGTACTTCTTCTATAGGTTGGTCCAGCACATGTGGCCAAACCATTTACTATAGTTCCCAGTGCAAGAGTTTTTAATATGTTACTTGGCTAACCATGGATTCAAAAACTTCAATAAGTACCTTCTACATTTCACAGATGCATGAAATTCACTCACACTAATTAGGTTATTATAGTTTGTGGAGTTTCATATGAGTTACCACTCCCCACTTCAGAGTAATCTACTATTTTGTGGTCACTATTTTTAGTTTCTGTACTAGTTTTAGTTATTTTACTAGTTTAGATTTAGACATAGTTGAGGCCTCCATTGCCAGCATAGATAGTTCATACACTTCCACATAAGTTTGTTTTAAAGAAACCATAGTTTTATGATTCTAGATAGCTTTTGACTATAGTGTTCACACCCAGGGTAGTATCATTGAGGTCTCATGCCTCTACATATAGAACACATGTTCAAAGAGATTCTCTTACTACTAGATGGGTCTCTAAGAGCCCTATAGTTTCATCCACTGCTCAGAGTTATAGGAGGATCCCATAGTTGGTTTCTACTTTATATATTTTAGAGAATTTACAGCATATACATCTTTTAGAGCCATAGTCTCATCACTTCTATCATGATTCATGATCATGCATGATCCCTTTCCTTGATACAAGACACCATGATAGGGAGTCTCTCATGAGACTCATTGGTTAGTATCATCCCTTCCTAGCTTACTTGTACATTGCTTCTTTTCAATTTATTATACATAATTTCCTTATGATTGATTGTACATAGCTTATTCTAAAATACCAAAAAAATTAACATATGTCAAAATACAAAAACATTCAAATATTTCAAAACACAAAAACATTTATATTATATGCATCATCCATTCTTTACATTTATACTATAATTTTAGACTTACATTTGATATTCTATGCTATTGTTTGTCAATTTATCTACATTACCATGCTTCACTTGATCTTCTTTGAGTGTGTGTAGTGACATCTAGATCCATGATTACTTCACTCTACCCATTGAGGGGGAATCTTAATTCTACATTCAAGACATACACCGATATATCTACCCCTTGGGGGCATATTTTATATGACTACACCATTCAGGTTACACCATTCCTACACCACACACTCTAGTTATCATGTTGATGTACATTACTTACTAGCTTACACAAATTACTCTATCGACACTCACTAGTATATAGTACTTACATATTTCTTAGCATATACCTAGTCTTTTACTACATGTGTTGCATACTTTCACTTCTTGCTTTGATTAGTTAGATGCAATTTTTTTTATAGTATATTGAATACCTTCCTTTCTTGATTTTCATAGCTAGATGTGATTGCATCTCTCAATTCCTATTATATTTCTTATATGTGTCTTAGAAAATTTGCTAGTGTCATTTGATTTTATTCTTGTGTGTGCCTTAGGACATTTGCCAATGTCTTTTTCCTATACACTTCTTTTTTATTTTGGCCCTCATTTCAACCTTGATTGTTTCAATTATATGTGTATATGGCATTTAAACATGCCTTATTACTTGATTTATAGTTTGAGTAACATGTGCCCATGTCCCTTATTTTCTTGGCCCCTTAGCCACTCTTGTATGATTTTTAATTATTTCCTTGTATGCTTATTGTTTGATTGCTTTTCAATTATTCAAAATTCCATGATCTACATCATGCATTATATTGTTTTCTTGAATGCCATGATGGACATCATGCTCTATCCCTCCATGACAACTAACAACTAACCAGAGTTCTAGTTCTAGTTCATTATATTTCACATGCTTTTACATTATTATATCTATCTAGGCATAACCTTGTTGATCTAAAAATCTCTCATTAAAAACCATGCTATATCTTGAGATATCTTGTCGATTATCATTGCTATATCATGTATCTTCACATCATAACACACTTGCAAGGCTCTTTATTTTGAGGATAGTCATTACAAGGTAATCATTCCTACCTGTTGAAGAGGGGGAAATAAATAGGGGGTTTGTCATAGAGATTAAATATCCTATTGGTCAAAAAATCAACATTCAGAATACCTAGAACAATAACCAGACTTCAAACCAAGCAGAATAGATCAGGTAAATAGTGAAAATTATAAAATAATCATCAGAACTAGTTCAGGATAATAGCGTCAAGATTAGACTACAACACTAGATAGAAAGGTGTCTAGTTTTGTCACTCCTATCTAAATAGAAAAAAATTAGATTTTCCAAAAATAGGAACGAAAGTAGGTTCATCTATAGTTTTTAGACACCTAAATCTGGCCATCAATAATCTCTAATCAATGTTTTGACCAATTTCCATCCAAAGTGCATAATTTAGCCTAAAAATACTAAAATGAATTAAATGAGTTGAAATTGATATATTCAAGTGCTGATTTTGGCTAGGGTATCCCTAAATGGGGAAATGCAATTTATGGGCCAACTAACTTTGATCTAATCATTCTAAGTAAAAATGTTAATTTTGCACCTAGGTGCTTTGGATTGCTATTTCCTATCAAATATCTTACACAACACACATGCATTTTTTATTTTCTATTGGTAACATACCAAATGGGATAATTAATCCAAAACATTTGACATTGACTTCCAATTCAAATCCAATCAAATTTTGGACCAATAACAAGGCATTCTAATCAATTTGTGAACAAAGTGCTTAATCATGCTTAACAACTAATTAATACAAATCAAGGCATAATTAATAATTCCATGGAAACTTGTTGAATACTTATTTTTAGAAATGAATATTGAACATCTACATCATTAGGTGACCTCATTTCTTGGAAAGACATCCCTAGGCCATAAATGCCACAAATATCAAGATTCATGCCCTCTATGCCTCATCAATGCCTTCCATGATGCCCTCCATGCCTCTTAATTTCCCCTTCTTATAATGTCATGATGAGGTTATTTATAAACTTAATTCCAAAAATTGAACTAATCCTCAACCAAACATCTCAATCTTAGGATGGATGGTTCAAGTTGATTCTAAACATTCTAAAAAATCTATAAATAGGAGGCCTCACCACATGAATTTTAAGACATGATTATGTAAATTTATAATGGAGAATTGATTAAAAAGATTTAAGCAACTAGTGTTACCATGCCAAATTAATTCCAAGCCAAGCCAAGCCACAAGCCAAAGGTACCAAAGAGAGATGAAGGTAGCCAATCTTCCTTTGATGAAGACTTCATGAGCACGAGCCGAGCAAACCACTACAACAAACATTTTAGAGCATCCAAGGAAGGTAAAAGAAGGTTTCTTTTGAATTTTAGTTGTGTGTTTTATTCATGTTTGTTAACCAAGCTCTCCCTAGTGTCTAGGTCTAGAGATGTTATTCTAGTTAGTGTGTTTCTTTCATTTTGTTTTCATTTTGGAATTAACACCATACTAACCATCCTCTCTTGAGTCAAATTTCTAGATTCACATATGGCATGCCCGGTAGAACCAAATGCATCCCACACATGAAGAAGAGCATTTTTTATCTTTAAAATCTTCATTTGGATCATTAAAACTCTTGCAAATTGATTTTCTAACTTTGTTTTACCATTTTCCTTTATCACAGGTGTGCATAGTAATCGATGTCAGTTAGTAAAACTGACATTGGTTGGATAGCTATCATCATTCACTATTGGTATAACTGATGTTAGTTAGATAACCATCATCAGTTAGCCAGTGTAACCATTGTTGGTTATATAACCAATGTCGGTCATTGTGTTTTTCTTAAAATACAGACCCAAGAGCTCTTTTTTTTAAGTTCATTGTTTCAAACCTAAAAGAGCTTCAAGGCTAAAGGACATGCTAACATTTTTATTGTAGGACCAAGATTGAAATTTTCTAAAAACATGTTTTAGATCACCTTTTGCATGCTTAAAAATCAATTAGGAATCTTGTTTTGGTGTTTAACAAAAAATTTAGATATTTATGGTGAATGTTTTCAAAGTTTGTAACTAAGACCAAGGGGTCAAATAAAAACCACCTCATTTTCCATTTGGGCTTAAAAATGAACTCACATTTTCAAGCTCTTTGTATTCACTTAGTTATTTAAATTAAATTTTTGTTTGGCAAAAAGAGGGATGTTGCGTGTATGCTCTTCCTTTTGTCCCCTTTAGGGAACCCTTGGAATCAAAAGCACCATTCCTATTGAAAGTAGCCTATTCTAAGGCTTAGAAATAAATTCATCTAAATCATTCCCCGAAAACTCATCAAATTTTGGGTGACCTTGAAAATGACCCTAAAGTCTTTCTTTTTATGTCTTTTATTTCATTGCATCTTGGCTTACGAGGGGGATGTCATTACCTCCTGCAAGTTCTTTAGGGAAGCTTTGAACCAAGGTTTCACCTCCCATCATTGAATTCATATACCCTCTTGCATAGAGTTCAAATTTGTTCCTACATATTTAGATCAATCCAAGTTTACTTTTATGATCTTTTATCTAGCATAGTTATATCATTCACTTTTTTCTAGCTTAGTTGTAAAAAAACCAAGTTTATATCATTATTTATGAGAAAATAAACTATCTCTAAAGTGCCTTTTGTTTCATACCTTATACCTAGTTGATCAAGTTCATATCCAAGAATCAAATGCCTAGTGTTTTTTTAGAAGTGTTTTAAATCTGTTAGATTAAAACTTTCATCTATTTCAAAGTCTAGCTTTTGATGATGTTTGGCCAAGAGTCCTAGTGCATGCCTTGTTTGAGCCTAGCTTTTGACACCATGTTTGGCCAAAAGACCTAAAAACTTTTAAATTTATAGATTAGACTGATTTGAAACACTTTAACCTTAGAGTTTGGCATTTCAAATTTTTATCCATTTACTTGCTTATCTTTATGTGAATAGTGAAACATTACATACTTCACGCTAGCTTATTTCCTCACAAATCTTTGCATAAACCTTTTGATCCTTTTGATGAATCTAGACCAAGTTAGACCATCATTTGTTTTAGATTTTGTCCTTTTTAGAGTTTGTAGAACTCTTTGACCTTTTATTTCAAAGTATTGACTATAGATACCAACATGTATTCCTACACTCATAGTGGACTTATGTACATTTCAAGGATTAGTAATGTGGTGGCATATGAAGAAATGGTGCAAGACCCCTATATAGATAATATTCTTTATGAGATGGATTCTTATTCCTCTTATAATACTCAATTAGGGGCACAAACCCAAGATCCATTAGCTAACTATTTGGTTAACACAACACCTTATTTAGAACAAGACCGAGAACAAACTACACAATACCTAGCAACAATACACACAGTGGACAATCTAGTTCTTCAACAATCATATTCTACTAATACGGCTTCCACGTATGATCAATTTTTATTTAAGAGACATTTGTTAGAGAATAAAGATGAGATTTTGGTCATAACTATAGAGGTAGGGGCATAATTTATAGCAGATTTCCCCCATGAAAATTTACCAAGTCTAGTAAGAGCGTCCCATAATATCATTTACAATCAATAGGCTTCTTCTAGTAATCATATGGATCTAGTCCAAACAATGTATCAAGACCCTAATATATCTAATTGAGACAAAAACATCTTGGAAGATCACTTTAACCAAATGTAGACAACATATCAAACCTATCTAAATCTAGCACGTAATTTTAATTAGATGAACATGGTGAGTAAGCCTCTTATTGACCTAGTTCCTTCAATAGGAGTGTTGATAGAGTTAACTAAACAAGAGAATCTGAGTTTTGACCCATTCGTACAAACCACTTTAATAGATAACTAGATGCATATGCCCATTATTGAATAAGTGTCTTCAGCCTCTACACAGAATAGTGAGCCAAATGTAGTGGACACTGTGCAAACAATGTCCAATCTTGATCAAAGTGGTACTAATGCACAAACAACTAGTCAACAACATGTGCTTGTAGTTAATCCCATGAGTAGATCATCATTCTAGGGACTAGGAGTTTCTACATCCTAACCTCACCTGGCTACTTCCTCAAGTATAAAACCTATAAGATTAGGTAATAAAAAAATGACCAATGTCATGCCTCAATGATAGAATGTGATAAATCTTACTCCTTCTCAACAAATAATGAGTAGTATTCCATAACAACAGGCACAATCTAGTGTATCAATGCAACAAAGGACAAATACATTACCACCTCAATCAGGGGAAACTAATGTTCCACCTCACTAGGTAATGACAAACATACCTCTTCAATCACAGACTAATATGCCAATCCAAAGCCAAGCAATGACTAGTCAATAATGTGTAAATATTAGTCAGTGATATATGCTAAATCTGTAACCTATTTTCACTTCCCCATAGGGATTCATGAAATAAGCAGGTCCCCATGTTTCTCAAGTACCTACTAGATAACTGTTGGTTCAAAATGTGCCACAAATTTAGAGACAAGGTATTGGTCCACAAGTTCCCACTCAACCATAGTAGGCATAGTATAGTTATATCCCTCCATCCCAACCACAATATCCTCTAATTCAAACCTTTATCACCAACTTAAACTGGAATATCATACAACCAAATGTGCAATTTCAAGTACATCCTAATGCACGTATGCATATTCTTGGTCCATTCCTTAACTAAAACAATATACCCCAATAGGTATTTCCTTCATATCCTGGTCAAAGTTTCCAACTTCTGACCTCCCAACCATCTACCCAAACCAATATTCTCCCTCAAACCAATATTCCTTCTAGTTTCCTATCCCAAGAATTGCAATAGATGAAGGATGCAATTGCTATCATTTAGGCTAGAAATTAGACTAAAAAGTTCAAATTTGATGACATGTGTTCCTATCCATTCAACATAGAGTATTTACAGATACCATTTCCTCCTGGATATGAACTATCGAAATTTGACAAATATAAATGGAAAGGTGACCCTAAGGCCCATTTAACTGAATTCTTTGTCTCATGTCAACTAGTGGCATATAGTGACATATACCTTTTGCTATTATTTCTAAAGAGTTTGGATGGATAAGATTTGGAGTGGTTTTTAAAGTTGCCCAAAAATTTAGTAACAGATTTTGATGATCTTTTTGATAAGTTTGTGCAACACTTTTCCTATAATCTCAAGCATGAGATTTCATTAGTGGACTTAACACAAGCAAAACAAAAGGCTGGTGAGAGTTTTGCAAGTTATCTATAGCAATTGAGAGCCCTTGAAATCTATTTCAACCATAGTTTACCAAATAAATAATTATCTATTGTGTTTACCAAAATTTTGCATAGTGAGATAGCTTATCATCTAGAACTATAATGTGCACATACTATCAAAGAGATCATTGATAAAGGTTTGTTGATCGAGTGAGTACTCATAAATACAAGAGTCATCAATCTTAATTAAACTAATCAAAATCAAGGTAAAAATCAAGTAAATGGCCAACATTAACATCCCATTCAAGTGCAAGTATTGTAACCATCACATGCCAATAACCAAGAAAGACCAAGCAATTCAACCATAATAGGAATGTTATGGGAAATGGAGTAACCAAATCATATCATGTCTAAATGATGAAAACATAATCTACACCACCTTTTTAGCTTACTTTTACCTAGAAAACTCTCTAACCAATACTACAAGCACAACAACCAAGACCTACACAATAAATACAACAACCTTTACCATTGTAAACCCCTCCTCCTAGGAGAACTGTGCCTGCATGTCATGTCTTTAGTGACTTAGGAGAACCTATTGGGCCTATATTTTTTAAGCTTGCTAATGCTAATATAATTAGTTAGCCTATACCAAAGTATTATCTACAAGGAATTTCGTAACTTGATTGGTACTTTTGAAACAAATTTTGTGACTATCATCAGGTCAATGGGCATAATCTATGAAGATGTGTCCAAATCAAGCATTTAATTAAAGAATATGTTGGAGAATGGGGAGATAACATTATATAATGGTGCTTACACTTCCAATCAAACTCTTGGGATTTATCAAAACCCATTTCCCTGACATAACAATCAACAATAACAACAACAATGACCAATGTAGCAGCAAAATCAATAGTATCAAAATCAAAGGCTGAACTAACAAAATCAATAAAATTAGTAGTAGAACCCACAATGATAGAACAATGGACAAATTCAAGGTTAGAATGGTAACAACCAACAAACCTACCATGCAGTTTCACATTACTACAATAGGGTTATAGATCATATTGCAGGGGGTATGGTTAATACCATCTTCATTAATCCTAGACCAAGCACTAATCATCCTAGACCATTTCTAAATAACAACATTCAACCAAATTACATAGATAATCCTTCTTTGATCTAGGATTACATACAAGAAAACAAAAAAACTAAGACTTCCCCCTTTGGACCTTATATTGACAACCCATCCTTGACATGTGACCATATACAAGTGCACCAATAATCGAGACTTATCCTGTCTAGTCCCACACCATTCCCAACATTGGTTAGTAATAATGATCTAGTATTTAATATCAATTGTGTAATAAAAAATTAGAGGTCAAAAATTACTATCCAAAGCCCACAACCATCCACCACTTTGCCTGTCATCCAACCAACCATTTAGCCTTGAAATAAACCATTCACTTTTGACCAAGATAAGAAGTTTGATATTATGGAACAATTGTAGAAGACACCAACGTAAATTTCTATTTTATATTTTTTTCAAACATCAATAATCCACAAGAACATATTGAATGATTTTTTGAACCAATCCACTATTGCTAGTGACATATCCCTTGATAAATTTCAAGCTTTGGTTGGACACCTAGCTCCAACCCAATAAGTCACATTCAACCAAAGCGATATGCCTTCCCCTGGCCTACTCCATAATAACCCATTACATATATAAGTTTATATAAAGTGACATAAAGTGAAATGTGTCCTTATAGACAATGGATGAATCCTCAACATAGTGTCTCTAAATCTCATCAAGCTTCTTGGGTACACAATGGTAGATCTCCAACCAGAAATGATAACCATCAAAGCCTATGATAATTAGGAAAGAGAATCACAAGACACCATTAGTTTTCTAGTTATCATTGGGCCTTTAAATCCATGATACACTTTTCCATGTGCTTGATCTTGAGTTATCATATAATATGCTTCTAGGCAGGCCTTGGTTGCATGAGATTTGTGCAGTCCCATCAACACTGCACCAATGTATCAAGTTGTCCCACTCAAGGATGGAAGTGAATATTCTAGGATATTTGCACCCATATGAACACTACAAACATATTGAGGTCAAATTTTAAAGCTATAATTATCAGTATGGAATGAATCCAAGTTTCAAGTAGGATAAAGGAAAGGATATACTTATTGATCCTTCACCAGATAACTACATAGATCATAATACCTTGGATTCCCTTTCCCACATGATATCTCCTGAAGCTTTTAATCATTTCATCATTTTAGATAATGGATCGAGAGAGTATGTGACCCATGATACATTTCATATTACCAATCTTCTTCAGAATCTAAAAACCTTTGGGTGACCTAAAGTCACTCCACATATGCATTGGAAACAAAATAAAAAAGATAAGGGACCTGTCACATTTGTACTAGCATCTGGCCTACAAACTGACCCTCTTGAAGGGGATGAATCATGGTTATACAATGACAACCAAGCTAATTGTTATAAAAGTACAAAGTATCCTATTCCTAATATGATCATGGAGTGTCACAATTATGAAGTAAGAGGCCTCAAAATGAATCAACAAGGAAACATTGAGCCAATTTCTATGACTAAGTATGAAAGACCTTATGGACTTAGATTTAAACCATATGGAGGTGACCCCACATATCTTATTAAAACTCCATCACCAATGACTAGTGATGATGATACTGACAATGAAGCAGAGTATGATCATAGCCTCACCTTTGATGACCTAGTTGAAACCAACATATTTGATAATAGTGCCATTTCTACCCTTACCCTAGCTATTCATCACAACCTATTGCAATTAATATTATCCCCAACTAATAGATTGGGACCAACAAGAATCTATTTTATCAATTGATGAGTTCCAGAATGATGAGGCATTTTGTGACTTTTTAGGCCTTAGAGACAATGTTATATTAAGAGATCACAAGTTAGGATTCTTAATTACATTAGATCCTGTAGCCTATTTTAGAGAGCAAGTGAACACCCTTATCCAAAAATAAATATGTAAAACATCGAGGTCCCAAAGTGAAAACCTCTTTGAGGTAATTTTTGACCAGGGAGAAAGTAAAGATAAAACCTAGTCTAGTGGTGAAAACCTATTTTAGGCTTCATTTGATGGGGGTGTTCATTCTTCTTTGAATTTAGACTAGGATACCACCAATGATGAACTTTCCTATGGATCCGAGTTCAAATTTGAGCAAAAACAAGTATTTAATTAGATTATTTAAGAATTTATGACTATTTTTGTCACATGGCTAGATCTCCCATTAGGGGACTCAGATTCATGATGCTTAGGAAAAGTTGGAGAGCAAGTCCCAACAGAGGACCCTAACATAATCCAATAGTTCAAGTCATTTCCTACTATCCTAGAAGATGGTTCAACCCTTCTAGTCAAAGATACAATAGAGGTAAATATCAAGACTCCATCAGACCTAAAATGGATAGAATTAGGCACGTCCCTCACTAAGGAGGAACATGAAGTCTTTATAACTCTATTGAGATAATTTGTAGATATCTTTGCATGGGCCTATTCTAACATGCCAGGTTTAGACCCCACCTTAGTTCTACACCACCTTGTGTTTGATCTTGACACCAAATTGGTAAAATAAAATCTACGTAAGATGCATCTTCACATTTATGTATTAGTAAAGAAAGAGCTGGAAAAACTATTAGAAGCAGGATGTATCTGATCCATTGACTACTCAAAATGGATCTCTAATGTGGTACCTATTAGTAAAAAGCTTGAAGGGATCAGAATTTATACTAATTTTTGAGACATCAACAAAGCTTGTCCTAAAGATGATTTTCCATTACCTAATATCTACATGATCTTTGACTCCATGTAAGGTTATGAAATGATTTCACTCATGTATGGATTTTCAAGATAAAACCAAATCAAAATAACACCAAAAGAACAACATAAAACAATGTTCACCACTCCATGGAAAACATTTTGTTACCAGGTAATGCCATTTGGCCTTAAGAATGCTAGAGATATATATCAAAGGGCCATGACTGTCATATTCCATGATATGATACCTGATGTTGTTGAAGACTATGTCAATGACATATTATGAAAATCCAAAACTAGGGCTGACCATCTAGTAGTGATGCATAATATATTCAAAAGATTACGAGAGTACAAAGTTAGACTCAATCTAAAGAAATGTGTGTTTAGTGTAACTTCAAGAAAATTAATTAGCTTCATTGTGTCTCACATAGGTATTGAAGTCAATCTAGATAATGTCCATGCTATAACCAAGATGCCACCACCAACTAATATAAAGCAACTCCATAGTGTGTAGGGTAAGATCCAATCAATCCAATGCTTCATCTCTCAGTTAACAGACAAGTGTCATCCATTTACACACCTTCTGAAGAAGGGAGTTGCATTTCACTAGGATGGTCACTACCAAATAAATTTTTAACAACTCAAAGACTATCTTGTTAATCCACCTATTTTATTACCTCCTATGCCAGGAAAGCCATTCTTGTTATACCTATTAGCTACCAACCATGCTCTGGGGGCACTCTTGGCTCAACATGATGAAAATGAAAAAGAACATGATGTAAACTACCTAAGCTATACCTTAGCCACATATGAACATAACTATGCACCTATTAAAAAAGCTTGTCTAGCCATGGTCTTTGTAGCTCAAAAACTACGCCATTACATGTTGAATAATAAGACCATGGTCATTTCAAAAGTAGATCCGCTCAAGTATATACTATCTAAAATAGATTTGCAAGGTAGAATGGATAAATTAATCATGCTTCTCAGTGAGTTTGACATAAAGTATGTCAATCAAAAGTCAATTAAGGGATATGTTTTTTTAAATCAACTTGTAAAAGCCCCGCTCATAGGCACACAACCACTCACATTTCAATTTCTTGATGAATCCATAATGACCGTCATTGACATACCCCTTGAGGATTAGCCCTAGAAGATGTATTTTGATGGTTCATTTACTACACATGGATTAGGCATAGGTATATTGTTTATTACACCATAGGAGGATTTAATCCCTAAATCATTCAAAATCAACTTTTCTTATACAAACAACATGGTCGAGTATGAAGCACTTGTTGCAAGACTTCGATAGGCAGTGTATTGGAACATATCTCATCTCCAAGTTTATGGTGATTCTGAGTTAATCATCAATCAAGTCACATATCATTTTCAGACCAAAGATGACAAGCTAGTTCCATATAAAGCCATGGTTGACACTCTTAAGCAACAAATTGCCAACATTCAATTTGATCACATACCAAGGGCTAGTAATAGAACTATAGATACCATGGCTACTATTGGCTCTTTGATTTGATAAATAGATAAAGCTAGAGAGTATCATTTCCTCTTTGAGAATTTGTTAGGACCAAATCATGAACCTTCAACTACTGTAATGATTTGTGATATTATTGGTCCTAATTCTATCTGGTACTCAAACCTTTACAACTACCTTCATGACCAAGTTCTACCACCTAACCTATCTCAAAAACAAATTAAAGCCTTATTTCATCATTCCACTCATTATACTCTACTTAGATGCACCATTTACCATCATAGTTTTGATGGAACTCTACTTCATTATTTAACTTTGGTAGAGTCTACACTAGTGTTAATAGAAGTACACAAATGGATATGTGGAGCTCATTCTAGTGGGGTAGTCTTATCCAAAAAGATCTTATGTACTGGTTATTATTAGCCCATGATGGATGTAGATGTCATTGCATATTTAAGGAAGTGTGACAAATTTCAATGGCATGCTAATTTGATTTATGCCCCAACCAAAACTCTAAAATTAATGTTGACACCATGGCCATTTTATACATGGGGACTTGACCTCATTGGGAAGATCAACCCCACTTCATCTGATGGCCATAAACATATCCTTACCACCACTAAGTATTTAACTAAGTGGGTTGAAGCTATACCCCTCACGTTACTAGAAAGTAAATTTCCAAATTCGTCTTCAACCATCTAATTTGCCACTACGGTATCCCCTCTGACATTATATATGATAATGGAAGATCATTCAAGAACAAGGATATAGATCAGCTATGTATTGAATACAACATCACACAACATTTTTCTATAGTATATTATGCTCAAGGTAATAACCAAGTCGAGGCATCCAACAAATCCATTGCCAATATTCTCAAAAGTATTGTCAATAATACTGATCATGATTGACACCTACAAATATTTCCTACCCTTTAGGCATACCATACCAATCATTGTACCCCCATAAAAGCCACTATATACTCACTTGTTTATGGTATTGAAGCCATCCTTTCCATTAAGGTTGAATTGCCTTCACTGTGCATCTCTTTCAAGCATGTCTTGGATGATCATGACTATTGATTAGCTTGCTTGCAAGAGCTAGACCTACTTGATGAGAAACACACAACCATGCTCAATACTCTTCAAGCATATTAGAATTGACTCAAAGGCCACTATAATCAATGTGTTAGGTATAAAACATTTAAACTTGGTGATCTTGTTCTTAAATAAAACCAAAAGAATACCATGGCTGAGAAGAAGCATAAAGGCAAATTCAAACCAAACTAGATAAGGCCTTTCATCATTACTACATATTATGGATTAGGAGCATATAGACTTGCCACACCAGATGGAGATGAACTTATTGAGCTAATTAGTATTATTCATCTCAAGTGGTACTAGGCTTGAGCACCAAGGTGTATTGTCTATAAGGACCATTTTAGTTATGCCATTTTATCACTATTCTTCTTTGTACAAATATCATCCTTATCTATTCTCTTCACTATATCCACTTTCTACTTTTGACCTATCAATCCAATGTGTTCTAAAACCTAGCTCATTTGACCTTGAGTTTTTCCATTCATTACGCATTTTTAGCATCAAGGTATCTGATTAGTTTCATCAGTTAGTTTACGTACTTTAGACAGAGCTCAAATTTTGGAGCGGTATGGCAGAAGTTTTTGCAGTTGCATCTTTCATTTGTTATTCCTTTCTTATCACTAGTCTGGTTACTAAATATAATTGCCTTTAGGTAACTTAATACCATTGATCCATGCCATTGTATCCTATTTATAACCTCTTATGGGAAAACTATGGGTAATATTTATTTATTAAGCTTTGACATACCAACTTGCCACTTCCTATGTCATACTATACCTTTTTACCAACTGTGCCTTTTTTGTTTAAATTGACGTCTACACTAGTCAATTTCCTCCACTGTAAGGGTGGAACTACAGTGACTTAAGGTCCTACTCTAGGACTATGTAGGTAACACTTGATACTTATTGAGGTCAGATCAATCACCTTAAGCCATACTCTTGCCATTTTGTGAGCAACCTAAGTTTGAATGTTCTTGCCATTTTGTGAACAACCTAAGCCATGCTCTCACCATTTTATGATCAACCTAAGCCATGCTCTCGCTATTTTGTGAGAAACCTAAGTTTGAATGCTTTCATTATTTTATGAGAAACCTAAGTTTGAACACTCTCACCATTTTATGAGTAACCTAAGTTTGAATCATCTCACTATTTTTTGAGCAACCTAAGTTTGAATGCTCTCACCATTTTGCAAGCAACCTAATCCATGCTCTCCTCATTTTTTGAGCAACCTTAGTTTAAATTTTCTCACCGTTTTAGGAGATTGAGCCATTTAGTGTCTCATCATTCTTGATTGAGTTGACATACTATAAAACAATTCCAAAAACATTTATAAAATAATTATAAAAGAACAAAAACATTGACCACTTCTTTGCCTTAAGGATTTTGGGAACCTTTACTAAGTTACAAGCAAATCACTTGTCATTTAGTTTCCCCATCCTTTTTGGCCTTTTCTCTCACACACTTGCCATTTTGAAATACCATTCCTATTCTTCTATCACATATATTCTATTTATTTTCATTAGTTATCATTTTTTTCCTATTCCTTGGGAGAAGTACATTTGGCCTAAAGTTTTTTATTGGATATTACATCCATGGAACTATGTAGGCAATGTCCACTTGCCTAGTGTATATGGAGACAACTCAGCCACCCCCTTCCTTTTCTTTTATTCCCCCATTTTGTTTATTTGTTTAGTTATTGCCTATTTTCTAGGGGCAATGTTTATATGGTTTCTATTACATTCCATTATTTGTTTGTTTTTCTACCTATTTATTTACTTTTAACACTGTTGCATTGATTTGGTTTATGTGTCTTCATTGGGTGATCCCTTACCCACACTTATATTCAAATCTATCCATATCCATATGTTTACATTTTCATAATGGTTTCTATCATTGGTGCATTATTTTCTATTTGAGTAATGTATTATGGGAGTCAATCCTCATGCATATTTCAGCCAAGTCCTCATGATGTTATACCATGATGCCTAATGACATATGATATAACAAACCTCAGCTTCAATAAGTCTATTCAGCAATGGAGACATCTCTTTGGCATTGACATCTTGATCCCATCCTAATCATATCCAAAAAAGAGTAAGTAAACATGAAAGAATTCTAACCCTTATTAGTTCGAACAAGCATCTTCATACTAGTAGGTTGTTCCAATTCATCATTACCCTTTGTGTCAAGTTATCATCATCCTCAACCAATTTTGTCATGTTTTCCATAATCAGGGTCTAATGATTATAACTTCTTATGGGAAAATCATTACACTCCATCCCACTTGCATTTCTCAATGATTATAACCGCCTTTGGGCAAATCATTGTGTTGTCACCATTTTATATTTTTGGCCCATATAGGGGCATGTTATTATCTTGTTTTTATATCCTAATAGGGGTAGCTCCATCTTCTCAATGATTATAACTACCTTTGGGTAAACTCATTGTGTTATCATACCACATTGCCACTATCAAGGAAAAATGTTTATAACCACCTTTGGGCAAACCATTACACACCATCCCACTTGCATTCTCAATAATTTTGACTAATTTTTCAATATAATTATCTTTTCACCTCATCATATTTTTTTTATTTGGTCCCCTCATTTCACTTCTTTCTTTTTAAGGGACCATTTTCCGACTTACTTGTGCTAACCCTTCCCTCGAGGGGGAATCATACAATTAGTTTATCATCATTGCAGTTGTAGGCATACATGACCTTTTAATTCTTTAAGAAATGTTAATATGCTTATAGATTGTAATTACTTCCCAAATAGGGCAAACTCTAGACACCTAAATCTGGCCATTGATAACCTCTAATCAAACTTTTGACCAATTTCCATCCAAAGTGCACAATTTGACCTAAAAACACTAAAATGTATTAAATGAGTTGAAATTGATATATTCAAGTACCGATTTTGGTTAGGGTATCCCTAAATGGAGGCAATGCAATTTATGGGCTATCTAACTTTGATCAAATCATTCCAAGTCAAAATTCTAATTTTGCACCTAAGTGCTCTAGATTGCTATTTATTATCAAATCTCTTGCACAAGACACGTGCCTTTGTTAGTTTATATTAGTAACATCCTAAATGGGATAACATATCCAATACCTTTGAAATTGACTTCCAATTTAAATCCATTCAAATTTTGGACCAATGACAAGGCATTTTTATCAATTTGAGTAATTTGTGCATAAAGTACTTAATCATGCTTAAGAGATAATTAATCTACATAATTAATAATTCTATGGAGACTTGTTGAATACTTTTTTTTAGAAATGAATATTGAATATCTACATTATTAGGTGATTCCATTTCTTGGGAAGACATCCCTAGGCCATAAATGCCACAAATATTAAGATTCATGCCCTCTATGCCTCATCAATGCCTTCCATGATGCCCTCCATGCCTCTTAATTTCACCTTCTTATAATTTCATGATGAGGATAATTATAAAATTAATTCTAAAAATTGAGTTAATCCTGAACCACACATCTCAATCTTAGGATGGATAGTTTAGGTTGATTCTATACATTCTCAAAAATCTATAAATAGGAAGCCTTACCACATGAATTTTAAGACATGATTATGCAAAGTTATAATGCAAAATTGATTACAAAGCTTTAAGAAACTAGTGTTACCATGCCAAATTGATTTCAATCCAAGCCAAGCCATAATACAAAGGTGCCAAGGAGAGATGGAGGTAGCCAAGCTTCCTTTGATGAAGACTTCATGAGCACAAGTCGAGCAAGCCACTACAACAAGCATTTTGGAGCATCCAAAGAAGGTAAAAGAAGGTTTTTTTCTAATTTTAGTTGTGTGTTTTATTCATGTTTGTTAAATAATCTCTCCCTAGTGTCTAGGCCTAAATATGTTATGCTAGTTAGTGTGTTTCTTTCATCTTGGAACTAACACTATACTAACCATCCTCTCTTGAGTCAAATTCATAGATTCACATAGTTTTTCACATTCAGATCAATTTAGATACAATATTTTTAATAAATTTTTTTTAGATAATCTAGATATAGGGGGCATCATACATGGCATGATGGATCTTGCTTCTAGTTTCAAATAGGGCAATTGGTATAACTTCCAAATCATAATCCATGTTTTAGAATCTAGTGATTGGGGGAAATGTGCATGGCACATTTATCTTCTTTCTTTTGAGTTTAGTACATTACCAAGGAATTCTAATTATTTATGTGTCTTATTCCATTTTGTAGGTGGTTGGCATCATTTTGGAGTGGCTTTCATACAAGCATAACCTCCACATTTCAGAGTGGCTTTCATATAAGCCTAGTATCCAGTTTCAGAGTGGATTTCATACAAGCCTAATCTCCACCTTTTGGAGTGGTCAAAAGTGGCCTAATTTCCAACATACATTTAGCTATCCACACCACATTGTTAGATTATAGATCATTTATGGGATTTAGGATCCATCTCATATGACACACATTTTATACTGATATCAATTCATAGCTTCACTTCATAGGGTAATGATGGAGCCAAAGGACTAGCTAGCCTTTGTATTCTTAAGCCACATACTCAAATGGATTGGAAACATAGTCCAAACATCAATTATCACATGTATGATCACATAGATTCATATAGTGGCTGATGATGGAGCCAAAGGTCCAACCTTTACATTTTTGAGCCACTCTTAAGGAATTGAGCACTCAAATCTATTTGTGATAGATTTACTCTTAGTATAAAAAATACCCAACATTACTTAGCATCATCCAACATCACTCAACATCACAAAAAATTTACACTTCATAGCATGCTCTCTTTATGCACACCCAACATCACACAACTTCATGAGCTTTACCCTTGTAGGTAAGTTTAGGTACACTTTCTATTTTTCCTTATCCTAGTATTTTGCTTTGCTGCATCACTAAAATATAGTGGGGGGAAAATATAGTCATATAAAATATGAAAATTTGTAACTTGAGTGTGGCTTATGATACCCAACCCATAGGTCCCTCTTGTTTGCTCTCACGACCCTCATAGAAATCTTTTTATTGATTCACAGTCATCTATAGCCTTCTAGATAGTGGTTCCACCTCCTTTAGGCAACATTACTAGTGATGATTCCATCCCTCTAGGTCTCATTCATTTAGGACTATAATGCCCAACTTGGACTATAGTATCAGACCCTAGTGTATTTTTACTACCAATGATTAGTTTCCTCTAGTTCTTATCCTCATTCTTGTCGGCCTAACATGGATAAATTCAACCTGTGACCAATAGATCCCTTTAAAATCCCATTCAAAGTTCATTTAGAAGGGGTTGGAAATTATTACAAAATAAGAAAGAATACAAGCAAAACCGCTAATTTAATGTTCCCTATTCTCTACATATAGCCATCCAATACTACTACAAGTTTATTCAAATCTTTACACTAGTCCCTAGCCACCACAAACACATCTAGTTTAAAATTTTGAATCTTCATACACACTATTTCACAAAGCACATCAAGTGGGAGAACTATATATGGCTTGATCCCTTTTTGAAGTATTGGTATGTAGGTAACATGTCCACATAAGGGGTGTGGATACACGTTTGGTACATATTACACACACTAACCCCCCCTTTTTCCCAAAGTTTGTCAAATCACAATAGATTATAGGGTTTGAAGACTAAATCTACTTTAAAAGGAGTTCTAAAAACATCTTATAGTCAAAATTTCATAGGTAGACTCACACAAACACAATGAACAAAACCTAGAAAGCTCAGATCTCCTAGACAATAGTGACAAAAGAGGACTATAGCACTAGACCCCAAGGTGTCCTATTTTAGTTCTCCTATCCTTTAAAAAAATGATGTCTAGATCCTAATTTGTGATAGTTTCCTAGTCTTGCATAGTGAACTCTAGACTTTGTCTTAGTCGTATCAGTCTGTTTTTAGCTAAGTCTTATTTTCTCTTATTTATTATTATTTGTAAAAAGGTTCAAATTACAGTCAAAATATACAAATTAGTGATTAATTATTTCATATTTATTTATTGGTTTAATTAACTTATACCCTTAACTATATTAGGAATAATACTCTAATATTCCCAAAATGGTTAAATCACATTACAATTTTGATTGAAAACTTGTGTGCTAACCTAGAGCACATATCACACATGATGCCCCAAACTAAGAAAATATGAGTATTTTATAGAAAAATGATATTGTAAATTTTTTTACTATTCTAAACTATTTTGGACTCTTATAGATACTCAAACTAAATATTTTTTTAGTTCTAGGATAATAATGCCATGTTTGGATAATAATGGGGAGTGCTTATATCCAATTGGAGTACTACTATCCCAACTACTTATTTGAGTGTTTTTTTGGTATCATCTATGATTCACTTTATGAAGAATGCAAAGTTTTTTTGTGTCTATTTGTACATTATACCAAGTGGGCTTAGTCTATAATACAAACCATTATGTATGCCCCCTCTTTTTAGGTAGGTTGTTGAGCTCACACAATAAATTAAATGAAAATAAAGGGTTATGTAAAGTATGTTATCAAAGAATAATTAAATATAAGTAGTAATTATAACAAGGATGATCATGCCATCATCATATAGATAAATTTAATGTAATATTAATGTAATATGCATGTAGGAAGTATCATATAGGGTTTGAATGTAAAGATAGTTGTAAGTAATTAGTCATGTAGATAAGTGATAAAAATTGAGTATTAAAAGTTAAATAAAAATAATAGGGGAGGGATACATGATATCCATCATGGCATAATAAACTAGGAGGATGAATTATATCCATCATGGAATTTAAAAATGAGTAATCAATTAATCAAGTGTCATGGCAATGACCTACACAAACATAGAGTACACACAAAGCACACAAATAAAAGTCCAAGGGGCCACATATAAGGGACATGTTTAAATTTCATTGAAGTTAATAGAAACATACAAGTAAGTCCTAGATCCACACAAAATGTCATGTTAAAATTTCCACAATTGAATATAATTAAAAAATAATAATGCTTAGAACCACACATAAGGAAACGTTCAAATGTCCTCAATCACATAGAAGCAAACAAGGAAGGCTTCGAGCCACACACAAGGACATGTTCAAATTCCACCAACCAAATAGTGAATACTTGCAATACAAAAAGTAATAAATCAAGAATGAAAAGATGCATAACATATGTAATTTATCAACATGAGAAATTTGTAACATTAGTAGATATAGTAGCTTAGATAGACAATAAGATAACAATGTGTTAGTAAGTGAAAAATATTGGTATATGTAATAAGATGTAAATAAATAAGCTATGAGAAATAAGTGAAGGCATATAATTCTAAAACCTATGTATGAGATACCCCTAGTGATCTTTATGATGAATGTAAAATTTGTAGAAGGCATGTGTGTGGTTAGTAACTCATAAATAAAATCATGTGTTTACTAGGATAATAACGGGGTGAGTGGATAGTTACATGGTAAGTGGAAAATAATAGGGTGCACTACTATCCATATATAGTGATACTATCTAAATGGGATTTTTGTGTTTGAGATAGTGAAGTAACTTGTAACTGAGTCTATGGATGATAAAATGTATGCACTGCACTTTCTCATGTACACTTGTAGAGCATATATGATATGAGACTAGATAGAATAAGTACTGAATAATTGTTCATGAAATTACTAATGTAAATGAACTAGTCATAAGAATGGATAGTTATTGATTTTTTAGTTTTCTAAAATACCTATTTTTTTGGTATTTTTCATATATATGTAAATTGAAAAGACAAAAATGGAGAACATATTATAACTGATGAGTCCTGAAAGGAACTCACAATCCATGGGTCATTGGTTAAAGTTTGTAATTGTGACCTTTTATGAAAAAAAAGTTTCATTTGGATAGAACTAAATTATGAATTTGAATATTGATTTTACACTATATTATAATTGTCAAGGGCATAATGATTATTAGTATCATAGTGTGTAATTGGGTGAGCATGGTGAACTATGGAGATTTTGGGAACCCATCATCGAGTGGATTAAGTTTGAGGTGGTGTTTTATATGTAACACCTTTATTAACCTATAATATCAATTTGGGAAGTGTAGTAGTGGAAAAAGGATCTTTAAAATTTATTGTAAATCTATGTGGAAGTGGTCTTTCAAGGATAGGTCTTATTGTAAGGGTATACATCTAATTTTAAATCATCTACTTATATTGTAAATTTTTAGTGTCTCAACTATAATTTATCATTTTCAAACCACATGAAACTATGGTAGAGGGTATTTATATGGGTTACCCTAAAATGTGATTACCTCATTAGCATAAATATACTTTAAACAAGTTTGACCTATAAAAGGAACTACACATATCTATAGAATCCAAGGGTATCCCAATAACATATTACAGATCCCTAAATTGGGTACTAATATGAATTTAGTGGATGTATGTGTTAGACCAATTTATAGTGGTAGTGTAGTCTCACCAATGAAACTCTGAATGTGCCCATTAAACCCTTTTATTTTTGTAGTTGTGGGAATTAAATCCTAATATATGTATCAAAGATGAGATAGAAGTGTATTTTTACACATATTCCTATTTGAACCATTATCAACCATGACACTATGAGTATGATGGTGATCAATACAATCTAAAATAAACAACAAATGCAAATATGAGTCATCATCTACTATATCATGCTCTAAAAATGTGATTAAAATCCTAGAGGGTATTTTAGTATGATACATTCTAATGATGCGATTTAAAGTATCTTGTTTATCTATGTGAGAATAGTAAAAAACTAGTATAGGGTGTGCATTGTATGCATAATACACTCTCAAAGTATCTATTGTCTCATTAGTTATATGATTAGGAAAAGTATCATTGAATAAAATCAATTAGTTATAATTTAGAATTTTTTTAAGATGTGCCAACATCAATGATGTTAACATCTATCAAATCTTAAATCTCGTGCCTCAAACTAATACATATATTATTAGTATGGCTTCATCCCTATCATAATTTTAAAAATCATTCAAATCATTTTTTTTTATAGAGTTCTTTCACATCAACCTCTTTAATGGGATAGGGAGATATGACATTGCATTCTAATAGTTGTTGAGTGTAGAATAGGGATACCAAAATTGTAAAGTATATATGATAGATATGTGTGTGACTTCAATTATTTTGCCTTTTATATAGTATTTTAATATGTATTAAACCTTTATAAGAATAGTAAGAAACATCAAAATACAAAGAGTTACTATTTTTGGGTGTAATGAAAGGATAGAATATAAAGAGATAATACTTTGTAAAAATCTATAAATAACACTCAATTATACTTGGATATGGTTCCAATGTGATATATATTAATAAATATTATTTTGAAATGATTTTTTCATATATATTTTATCATTGTTTTGTGTGTAGTGATCACTTTATTTTATTTAATTTGTTAATCATATGAATTTATATTGACTATTCAGATTCTAATAAGTCATTTGTTTATCTATGAATCTATTATTTTTGTCTAATAATGAATATATTTAGCCTAAATTGCTATCAAATGTTTACTTTTTTTACTTCATGCACAAGCTATCCCTATATTAGCATGTTTTGAAGGGTTTTTTAATAAATTATGATAATAATGGTGTGGTGAGCATGTAAACTTTATTGAAACATTTTGAGATATTTGCTAGGCCAAAGAGATATAGATAGATGTCTTGTAAAAGAATTCAAAATTTTTTAGAAGAGGAAGTGATACCAATAGGGAAGACTATAAAGGAAATTATTCAGGAGAATATCTATGAATAAATATATAAAATATTTAGGTGTGAATTACCTGAGTAATTAGTTTCATGGTTATCTAGATTGGAGTATTATTATTTTTAGTCAAGAAGGATAGAATTCATAACTTGGTCAAAAGAAAAGCTAGAAAGCCTATGAAATCTAGATGCTATTTGGACTTATGTAATAGATTACTGGACTAAGACTAACATTGATAGATATATCACCAAATTTATTAAATAAGTCTATTTAGATTTTGAAGCTATATAGGAATAATTTGTTAGAGGAATCCATAAAAAGTTCCTTCAGTAACTACCTACTCTAATTAAGATGTTGATTGTGGAAAATGCCATGGTGCCGACTCTTGCCAACATGGAGTAGTCACTTTAGGCATTATGGGGATGTATGTAATGTAAGAGAGAATGATGTAAATATGAGTATAGGAACTTGAACTTGAACCTAAAATATGGAAGATGAAAAGAGCCAGAGTGAGAAGAAGATTTTAGGATTGGAAAGAGAGTTGTGATAATAAATAAGATGGAATAAATTGAATAATCTAGACTTAACTGTGAGTAGGATTATGAATAAGGTAGAGGATACTGAAGAAAGGGGAGCCCAAGAAGAGGATTCTAAAGATGATAGAAGTAGAGAAGGTGTAAAGTATGTAGATTAGGAAAGAGAAGCGCCCAAGGATGAAGAATAAATAGATGAGAGTAGATAGGTTATGGATCAAATTGTAGAGGAAGAGGAAAGTAGGTTAAAAGTAGAGCATTTCAAAGATAAGAGTATATCATAGTTAAAAGGAATATTTTTTAGAGTAGTGAAATAATATTTATGATAAGAGATTATGAAAAAGCATAAAAGTATAATAAGTTTGAGATCATAGTCAAAAGTATTAAAGGATAGATAACATTCATTTCTTGAGTATGCATCCACCCAACCCAATTTATCATTAGTAAAAACACCAATTGAAAAGGAAGGGATGGGTAGAAGCTAGTTTGATTAATTTATGGATAAATTTAGAAAACTTAGTGTAGAGACTAAGAATTACATAGATTATAAAAGGCTAAAAGAGTTTGAATTTGATTTTGAGACTAGTTTTAGGACACTAGTAAAAACTAGTACATAGAAGCATGTAGTCATAGCGACTAGTGTGCTACAACCTATATTCATAGTTGTTAGTGTGTAAAAAATGGTAGTATAAATTATAATCACACCAAATATGGTGTTGAATCTAGTTATATTTATTGCATTTATGCAATATGATGGGTCTATAGAACATGAACAATAGTTGTTAACCTGCAACATGAAATGGTAGTTTAAGGGAAATTTTTTGATGTTGTAAATAATTGTGAGCTCATAAGAGCTTTAGAAATTATATATTTGGAATTAATTTCCAAAATATATGCTAATGCCTTAGATATCCAACAAGTTAAAGTGTAGTTAGTTGAAAAAATTAAAATGAAAGAGTGCACAAGTCAAAATATTCAACATCTAAAGGAGATTCAATAGTAGAGTGGTGAATATATATGGGAATATGATTATATATTTATCATGAAGGATAAGGAAAAATGATCCAGGCAACAATTTAGGCGATAATTTGGGTGACAGTTCCACCCCAACTGATGACAAAACTTCTGGGAGCCATAACTTTTGCACCGAAGCTCCAATTGACTCACTGTTTGAACCGTTGGAAAGCTAAGAATGAGGAGAAAAACTTGATAGGGCATGAGATATTCTCAATGAAGTTTGACCCCCAAAAACCCAATGTAAGTGCCCCAAATTTTAATTTTAGTAGTGTAGTCTAAAAGTAGTAAGTTTCTAAAAATAGTAATTCCTCAAATTCTATATTGTTTAAAATCTTGGAAGTCAAACCACTTAATCTCCCTCGAGATTGGTGACCTTCCAGATCCTCCCCATGATTTAAAATGTGTATAAATTAAGAGGTAACCTGAAATGTGAAGATAGACATTTCTTCCCAGAGATAAACATATATTTGTACTGCGATCTTGAGTAATACTACATCTCTTCTCAGAGAATTCATTGTTACTGTGTTATTTATATGCTATTGAAATATTTATCAACCAAAACTTCTAATTTTTGGATCAGTGGTATCAAATCAGTTTGTCTTGAGAGTGTATGATCCTGAGGATGAGGTCAAGCTACAAGAAGCTTGGGTGGGAAACAATAGAGCTTCCAAACTTTCTACCTGTTCGCTCCAAATGAATTCAAATGGCGGATGACACCAAGACATCTGATCCTTTCAAGGAAATGGTGAATGAAGCCCTTCAATGGTAATAAGTGTAGATGCTACAACAATTTTTTGAAATTATTCAAATACTTCCAATGGGAAATTCTGGCTACGTGGCTACACTTCCTGGCTCCTCATCTAGGGAACATTCTTTTAGTGCCCCAACACCCTTCAAGGTTTAGGTCAATTTTGATATTCCTACATTTGAAGGCAAAATCAATGCTGGTGCAGTATAAAATTGGTTAGATTAACTGTCTTCCTACTTCTCTGTAAATAAGTTCACCAATGGAGAAAAGATCACTTTTGCTCTTTTGAAATCATCATTACCCATGAAAAACTAGGGGGAAGTGTACAAAAAGAGGTTCAGTATAGATTACATTAGCCTTGAGGTAGAACCTACCTTGGATGATTTTGTGAAAGTGATAAAATAAGAATACTATCCCATCAAAACATATGATGATCTATACATACAATGGCAATAACTTCACCAAGGTAAGGACAAATCTATTCAAGATTACACAGACACTTTTCATTCTTTGTTTACAAGATTGGGCATTCAATAAAGTGAGAAACATAAGATTATCAAATATCATGGTGGACTACAATGGTACATACGAGGGAAAATGTAACTCTTCAATTTAGAAACCCTTAGTGAGGCATACAAATTCATAGTAAACATTTAACAAAAGCATGGCAGAAAGATTATGAAGAGTCAACCCTCAAAATGGAAAAGTGACAAGGAAGATCAAACATGAGGCCAAAATTGGAAGTAGAAGGAGTTTCAGGATAAGAAATCCTAGAAGGGGAAGGCTGGAAAATGGTGTGATTACCACAAAATTGGAACTCACTCTAAAGAATAATTTTGAGCCATCAAGTCACTACTTTTTGAGTCACAATACTCAGCATCTACTACTCTGCCTCATACACAACCCACAGTCAAAGAGGATGAAGAATAAATTATAGATACTAACCCTGACACCATCGTCACTTCATCACAAACCCATGAGGAAAGACCAGATGATAAGGAAAGATTATTTCACTCCAAATTATGGGTAAAAGGTAAGCTTTTGCATTTCATTCTTGATAGTGGGAGTTATAAGAATTTAATCTCTGCTAAAGTTGTGAAAAGTCTAAATCTATCCATGAAGCCTCATCCAAAGCCCTAAAATATTAGATGGTTGAGCCTAGGAAGAGACCTTTGTGTCACCCATTAGTGTCTTCTTTCATATGCTATAAAACCATTCCAAGATGAATACTTGTGTGATGTGGTCAATCTAGATGTTTTTGATGTACTCCTTGGTCAGCCATTCATGTACGAGCAACATAGCATCTATGAATCATGAACCTGAAGGATCACCCTCACTCTTGGAATATGGTACTATAGGGTACTAGAGGTACCACCTCCCACATCTGTCTCCCTGATCAGTGCTAAGTAATGCAAGAGATTGGTGGAGAAGACAAAGCAATTTGTTCTCATGGTGGTCAAACCATAGAAATCCAAGAAGGTTGATGTTGCAGTCCTAACTACACAATCAGCACAACAACAAAAGTAGATAGGATGAATCACAAGAGAATATGATGAATTATTCAAGTCACCCATAGGAGTTCCATTGGATTGCTAGGTAAAACATTCTATCAATTTGATCTTAGGATCACCTTTACCTAATAGTCCTGTGTATTGCAGATCAATTTTGGAGAATGATGAGATAAAAAAGATAGATTCAAGAATTAATCCAAAAGTGTCACATTAGGCCAAGCTATTCACCTTGTGGTAGCCCAATTGTCTTGGCACTGAAGAAAGATGGAACATGGAGGCTTTGCATTGACTATCGAGCTCTAAATAAAATCTCTGTGAAGAATCGCTACCCTCTCCCTAGGATTGATGACCTGTTGGAATAGCTCCGTGGTGTGAAGTTCTTCACTAAAATTGATTTCAATTCTAGTTATCACCAAATTCCCATTAATCCCACTGATGTTTGGAAGACTGCATTCAAATCTAAGGAGGGACTCTTTGAATGGTTGGTTATGCCTTTTGGCTTAACTAACGCACCTATAACCTTCATGAGGATGATGGATGAAATCCTATGACCCTTCACCAACTAATTCATAGTTGTCTACTTAGATGACATACTCATCTATATCAGAACTTGGGAAGAACATTTGCAACATGTTCTTAAGGTGCTTCAAACTCTTTAGGAGCACAAGTTGTATGCAAATCTTGACAAATACACATTCAGGATGACAACAATTCAATACCTTATGTACGTTGTGAATGAGGAAGGGGTCCATGTTGATCTATAAAAGATTTACATTATTTGAGAATGGCCGACACCAAGGACCCTCATAGAGCTTCATAGCCTTTTGGGTCTTGAAAATTTCTACCGTAGGTTTATTCTTGGATTTTCACATGTTGCTTGGTCACTAACCCAAGTGACTAAAGGAGGAGATAAAGCTACATTTCAGTGGGGTGAAATACAACAAAGGGCATTTGAGAATTTTAATAATAGACTCTACTCAGCCCCTATTCTTGCCTTGCCAAATTTGCATCAACCTTTTGAGTTGATGACAGATGCATCTGAATATGCCATGGGAGCTGTCATCATGCAACATGGCCATCTTGTTACATATCAAAATGAAAGTTTCACTAATATAGTTAGGAAATATCCAACATATGATAAGGAGCTCTATGCCATTATGCAATCCAAAAAATAATGGAAACACTACATCTTGGGGAAAGAGACGGTCATCCACACTGACCATAGACCATTGGAATTTATCTAAATACAAAGCAAACTATGAAATGCGAGGCACCAAAAGTGGGCCACATACCTTCAAAAATTCCACCTGATAATCAAACATAAAATGGGATCTCAAATATAGCTATATATTGTTTGATCCACCCACCAATTATTGCACTCACAACAATTCTTGACCTATGCAGACATGAGACTGCCACTTGGGGTGCTCTATATGAAGTAGATCCTACCTTTGCTGATACATATCAAGTGCTTCAAAAAGGTAAACATATTTATGATTTCTATTTTCAAGATAATCTCCTCTATCATATGGGGCACATCTATGTTTTAGTTGCAGAGCAATAAAAGATGACATGGGAAGCACACTTCAGTAGGACAACTGGACACTTTGGTATCAAAAAGACATTAGCAGTCCTTAAAAAACACTTCTACTTACCCCATATGTGAAAGGATGTAGAAAGATATCTCAAATCTTGCACCCCATGTGCAATAACCAAGCTAACAAATAAGAATCAAGGATTGTACATGCCATTGCCAGAACAAACCAGGCCTTGGGAATCCATCTCAATGGATTTTCTCTCAAGTTTGCCCACTTCAAAATATGGTAAAGACTATATTTTTGTGGTAGTTGATCATTTTTCAAAAATGGCTATCATGATTGCTTGTAAGAAAAATATATCTACTAAGGAAAATGCTCAACTATATTTTAGTCATGTATGGATCCATTTTGGTCTCCCCAAGTCCATTGTCTTAGATCAAGATAACAGGTTCCTGAGCATCTTCTGGTCCACTCTATGGAAGATGATGGATACTAAGCTGATGAAGTCCACAGCTTTCCATCCATAGACTGATGATCAGATAGAGGTGGTAAACTACTTGATTATTCACATGATTTAGATGTATCACTCCAAACATCCATGCACATGGGATGGACTTATTTTCATACAACATGGATACAATTAGGCGTTGCACAGCTTGACCAAGCATAGTCTATTCCAAGTATGTTTTGGGTTCCAACCCATGGAACCAATTGATATAGCTGTTCCATTTTTCACCATGGAATACACACCTTATGGAGGATATGTGGTAGAAAAATCAATAAAGTTTATTAAAAAAATACAACACATCCAACAATAAGTTCATGACATCCTGGAGAAGATGAATCAGAAGTATAAGCAACGCCATGACAAACATCAAATTACAAACCATTTTGATGTGGGTGAAAAGGTTTGGTTATGGCTTTAGAAGGAATGAATTGCAGGCCCACATAGAAAGATTTAGCCTCTGTGATGTGGTCCCTACACCATCACCAGAAAAGTTGGAGAAAATGCTTTTGAGTTGAACCTACCAGCCTACCTTGGTCTGCATCCAATATTCAATGTAGAATTCCTCAAACCATATCACCCACCTCTATTAGACACTTTAGTTGTATCATAACAATTAGAAATTTATAAGCTTGATCTACAGAGTTTTTCTCTAGTGGAAGAGGATAAGATTATGGATACTTGGATGAAGACAACAAGAGGATGCTCTATTCCACTTTATTGAGTGGTCAAAAGGGGCCAGCTTAGCCACCAAGGTGAGTGGCTCATAGAGAATAAAATCAAGACACAACTACCACACTTGATGGGGAAAATTGACACAATGGGGACCATTTATTTTCAAGGGAGGAATGATCCTGGCAACAATTTAGGTGACAATTCGAGTGACAGTTCCACCTCAATTGATGACAGAACTTTTAGGAGCCATAACTTTTCCACCGTAGCTCCAATTGAATCAACATTTGAACCATTGGAAAGATAAGAATGAGGATAACATTTTGATATGTAATTGAGCTTTTTTAAATGAAGTTTGACTCCTTAAAACCCAATGTAAGTGCCCCAAATTTCAATTTTAGTAGTGCAGTCTAAAAATATTAAGTTTCTAAAAATAGTAATTCCTCAAATTTTGTATTGTTTTAAATCTTGAAAGTCAAAAAACTTAATCTCCCTTGAGATTGGTGACCTTCCACATCCTCCCCATGCTTTCAAAATGTGTATAAATGAAGAGGTAACCCAAAATTTGAAGACATACATCTCTTACCAGAGATAAACATATATTTGTATTGCGATCTTGAGTAATAATACATCTCTTCTCAGAGAATTCATTGTTACTATGTTATTTCTATGTTATTGAAATATTTATCAACTATAACTTCTATGTTTTGGATCAAAAAATATTCTTGGTTTTTATAAAGGTTAGATCAAGAATCGGATTTGCCATTATGTAGTCCCAATTCTTGACTAAGGTTAATGCTTGAGCAGTTTCTGTATGAGAAGAAAAACTTGAAAATTATGGAGATGCTCTAGTATTTGGATCCAAATTGGAGGAAAAAATAGATTATTAACTCAAAATTATGGATGAGATACATGAAAGTGATAAACCTAAACTAGGATTATGGTGTATAAAGTGTGGTCAAGAAGGGCATCATATAAATTATTATCCTAAACTCAAGATAGAATTATATGAACTCTATATAGTGGTAGGACATACAACCTCAAAATTTTATCTATTACAATAGTACATTAAAAAATCTTAGATTCTATACTACATGTTTTGTAAATCGACCAATCATGATGAAAAGAGTTGTTGAGCCTTGTAGGAATTAAAGGAAGATAACACCAAAAAAATATTTGTAGTCATAACATAATAATTACCCACTATGAAGAAAGGAATTATAGGCCTAGAGGTAGAAATGACTAGTATAACACAAGGCAGTCTTAGATGGATGCCTTTATCACCTTAATATCAATATTAACACTAGGGTATAGCTAGTTAGACACCATCATCATCATAATATCAGTGTCGATCATCATAGAACAATGTGAGTCCTTAATAATAGCAATAAAATTTAATCTCCAACATCATCTCAACATTATTATGGTGGATATAATGCATAATAAACACAATAAGGAGGATTCATTGGGAAATAGTCACATGCCTAGGGATTTCAATAGAATAAAAGAGGATATAGAGGAGGATACCGAGGTGGATATCAAGATAGTCACAAAAATGATAATTGATAAGATTGCTATCCGACCTAATGTTATTTATGTGGTGAGTATGATAATTTTGCATGAAATTACCCCACTAATTCTTAGAGATAGACATATTTTGTGTTTTATATAGTTGAAAAATAACATAAAACTAAAGATTGCCTAGTATTAGAGAAGTAAAGGAAATACATTATAGTGCGTAATGTGAATATGATTAATTCATAGCCAAAGTAAAATGTATTTATGCAAGAAGTTACTAGACAATAACATATAAAGAAAGGATTGTGTCCATTAGAAATGTTGTGGGATCATATAATCAAGAAAGTGGAATGGGAAAAATATAATGATACTATGATAGATAAGAGTTTGATGTATCAATAGATGTAGCTCCTCCAGGACATATAATAATAGCATGCATTATAAGAAGATGCCACAACCATTGATGCATAAATATATGGATAAATTGTGTGAATTATGAGGTAGTAAGGTGTTATGATTGCACTAATAGATTTATTGAAACTGATCAACACTATATGTAATGTAGATGTCTCGTATAATATTAAAAATCTCTTGAATAATATTTTGGAGTGTATAAAATGAGGAAAAAATACACCAACAAGGTGGTCTAGTATGTCAAAACTAAGAAACCATATGATGTTGACTCACGGATGGACATTGAGCTTGTACTTTATGAAATTACTAATGCAATATTTAATTTTAAAAGTACTATAAATATGATTCTTACATCTACATGGGAGGATATTGGTATGCCACACTTGAGCTATAGTCCAATCACTCTCAATGTTACAAGCTATGGGAGAGTAGAACTTATTGGTCACATCAAAGATGTGGAGATTAGAGTTGATGAGCTACATCTATGATGTTTATTTTGAGGTAATTGTTATGAAAATATATGAGACCAATTATCCTACCTTGATTATTAATAAATAGGCTTAGGATGTCCAAATGATTATCAATATAGTGCATAATCAATTATAGGCTCATCAAGGAGATAATATAGTTGTTATACCATTAAATAAATCAAAGTAGAAGCCCTATATGATTCCAAAGGAACCAGAGATACCTTATGCCTAAAATGATAAAAATTGGTTCAAATTCAACATAGATAAAAATAAAAATTCTTTAGGAGTTGCAAAATGTTAGTTTTTGAAACCATAGCTAGAGCAAAACATATAAACACATACAATAAAGTAGCCACTTTACAAGCCAATAATAAAAAAATCTCCAACTCCTTAGTTTTAAATTGAAGGATTTATCTCCTAATTTGTGTGGTTTACAAATAAGTCAGTGGTAGATTTCATATATAATAAAAGTGCAATAATAATGGATCATAAATAACCTACTCTAGTAGGTTTGTTACCTTGGTAAATAGTTTCTTTAATAAGTGATGACTCAAACACACATATGTTGAATTGGGATAGGGGAGATCATGAGATATGGCCTTTGCATATGATGTTTGAAATATAAAGCTAATTACCTTAATATTTTGTGATAAAGGATCTCAATCCATTTATCTTAAGGTTGGATCACCATATATCAAATGTAGATCAAATAATCAATGCACTCAGCTATGTTTTAAAGTAAAATATTGTGACTTGGTGGGTAGTGCATATAGAGCAAGAGTTACAATGGGATGAAGCATGGGAATTTTTATGAGTATGATTTTAGTTACCATAAACTATGAGAATAGAGTGACCATTCTTTCAAGAAGGGCAATGTCTACAACTACATATTCATAACTATGTAGATATATGGTCTATATAAGGAGTTGAGCCAAGATATTGGGTGCACTTTTTTAGTCACATGATAGTGCCACTTAAAAATGCATGGTATATGCATCAAGATTGCAAAAGGGATACTAGATATTGGTCAAAACTACAATTAAACTTTATTCACATTTTTGTGTTTGAATATGATAATTTAGTGGTGCATAATGCATTGAAAAAACTAAAAACTTTTCTATGTTATGTTCAAGTGGAAGATTTGGGAGCTACAAAAAATTCATCATCATAGTAGGAAGGAGCTCAATATTTTAATCTAGTGATTCATAATTATAAGGCTAGTAAATAAGATAAATGTCTTCTTAAAACCTATAATAGAATTACATATGAGCTAACAAAATCCATTGATATTGATAGAGATCTAGATTTAGAAGTCTTATTTGAACCAGAGTGAGAATTTGAGCTAATAAATGTTCAAAGTGTAGAACAAGTTGAAGAGGAAAGACTATGCAACATAAACATTCCAAAGAAGGAAAGGAAAAAAACTCTATGAGAGGCTCTACCTAGTGGATCAAACAAAGTATATCAAGAATAACTAAAGAATATTGAATAAAATATTAGAATAGAGTATGTTCCTAAACTTAAAATTATGGAAGACTAGTAGGCATAAAATGAGGTTTCAAAGGCATTATATCTACTAAGAGATTATCTGAATGTATTTTAGACTAAGTGTATACACATAATATTTTCAAACTTTTATCTATTACTGACATTTTATATCATGCAAGAACCCATCGAGTCTTAATCTCTCTGAGTGCATGCCTTATGGGGTGCACCAAAAAAGGGGTGGGCAGACCATTAGTGCTTCATAGGATTATTGTCCCTTTTTCCACTTGTTAATTACACACTTTTATCCTAAAACCATTAACCCTAATATTCTTTTTCTCTATTTTACCCATTCCAAGAATTTTCTACTTTTTATCCTTCTATTCATCTCTTAAATCCCATTTTTCTAGTTGGCTATACTGGGTCAACCCTATACAGTTTTAGGGTATTTTTCACTAAAGAGTTAGTTGACCTTTGGCCTACCTAGCTCATGAACTAGTGAATTATTTTCCAAAACTATGCTAGGTCGACTAGGTTGACCCTATCGACCAAGATTTTTGGTAGAGTTTAGGGTCAACTCTTCCTATAAATATAAGTTCATTTTCATCATTTGATAAGAAGAAGTGAAATTAGAAGTAAGATAAAATGAACATTTACTTATTGACCATTCTACTTGAGAAGTAAATCTTAGGGTTCCATACTTTATTTGGAGATACAAATCTTGTCTTGTGAAAAAGTCTTTTGGATGCATTGATAGGTTGTGTAGCCTATATCTGATTTATCCTTGTCATCCTTACATACCACAACAACCTCTTGAAAAGTACCTTGGCCAAGGGAGAGATTGCCATTTGGTGAGTTTTCCTTCAAAGGTAAGTATTCCTAACTTTATTTATCCTTCTTTAAGAGTAGATAGATATTCATTTGTGTTTTTCTTTCATGTATTAGGATTTCATATACATTGATGTGAGTATACGTCTTATTTGCATGTTTAGTTTTATTGTTTCTAACCCCCACTTTGTGTCACAATATTTGGTGAGCACTAGATTAGATTTATTTTTATTTTTATCAAGTTAGGTTATATATCAAAACCTAGGACCCCCTTAGGGTTATTACATGATTGTGATAGACTATAGGCTTTGAAACCCTCCTTAATATGGTATATTTTGATAGATGATACCCTAATTGGGTCTAAAATACCCCATATTGGTCATGCTCCCACTTAAAAAATGTGTTCCCAATCAGAAGTATAGGTATGATCTATCTTCTCCAAGTTAAGATTAATTTATATACATGATACATTTTTGATTGCATAAATTCTGTTGAACTTGACTTGAATCTAACCCTTGCAAGATTTTTTTCACTTATTTCATTATTTTATAATTTTTATTATCATATATTCACAATGTTGGGTTGATTTTATCTACATGATTCTAACTTCTATGTATAGGTTTAAGACATAGTCGCATCCAAACAAAATTGTTCTTTTTGTGTAGGTTCTTTTTTAGGTATAGGCTATTGGATTGACTTAGTCAACACAATACAATTTTTTAGACTTTGAGACATCTATCTAGACTACTAAATTGACCCATACACTTTCAGGCATCATATTCTAACTACTTGGTTAATCTAGTTGACCATATAAATTTGAGGCACTCAATAATAGGCTTCTACAAATCTAGGTCCACCCAGTCAACCCTATTAGTAGGATTTTAAAGCATTTAATTAGGTTCTTTGAAAGTAATATCACTTATTTGCATGTTCATAACCACCAAGATTCCTTTCTATCCTTCTCTCTCTTTCATTATAATCTTTCTTTTCATAGTTTGTAGTCTTTAAAATTGCCCTTGTATAGTCAACTAGATCATGTATGCAATCAAAAATACAACATGTCTATAAATCAATCCTAGCTCAAAGAACATAGATCATACCTACACTTTTAATTAGGAATATATTTGGTAAGAGGGAACTTGACCAATATGGGGATCCACTAGACCTAATTAAGGGATAGATTGTCACAATAAACCATGCTAAGAAGGATTCCAAAGTCTACAGTCTAACATAATCATGCAACAACCCTAAAAGAGTCATAGGTTTAATGTTTACTCTATTAAAAATAAACAAGAAAGTAAATCTAATATAGTGCACACAAACTATTATGGCACAAAGCGGGTCTTAGAAATAAAAAATACTAAACTAATCATGCATAAAAGACATATACTCATGTCAATGTATACATAATCCTAATGCATGGAAGAAAGAAACATAACTACATTATCTATCTACTCTTACATAGGATAAATAACGTTAGGAATACTTACCTTGAAGATGAACCTATCAAGCCTCAATCTCTCCCTTGGCCAATGTGCTTCTGAAGAGATTATTATAGTATGTAAGGATAAAAAGCACAAATCATCTCTAGTCTACACAACCTATGTATGCATCCAAAATACTTATCCATAAGATAAGATCCATATCTCCAAAGAAAGTATGGAACTCTTATCTTTACTCTTCAAGTAGAATGGTCAATAAACAAATTTTCATTTACACTTATTATTATTGACTTCTCTTTTTATAAATGGTTGGAAATGAACTCGTATATATAGGTGGATCTTGCCCTAAATCCTTTTGAATATGTCAGTTATACAAGGTTGACTAAGTTGACCCTGTATTTTTTGAGAGATAAATCACTAGGTCATGAGCTAGGTCAGGTGAAGGGATAACAAATATCCTAATGAAAAATGTCCCTAAATAGTACAGGGTCAATCCATTCAACCTTGTATAGTAATTAGAAGCTAAAAACTATACAGGGCCAACCCAATTGACCTAGTATATTCAACTAGTTGAAAGAGGTCAAGGTAAGAGAAATGAGGATAAAGCATGACAAATGACTAGAATGGGTAAGGTTGAGAAGAATAAGCTTAGGGTAAATGTTTTTATGAGATGAGTTTGTAGACTAAAAGTGGCAAAAGGGATAACAATCTTATGAAACACTAATGGTCTACCCACCCCTTTATCAGTGCACCCCTTAATGCATGCACTCAAAGAGATTGAGACTCAATGGGTTCTTGCAAGATACAAAGTTTCAGTAATCAATAAAAGTTTGAAAATATTATAAGTATACATATTCCCCACTTGAATCTCATCATGTGTCACATAAGTGCAACATGGGATGATACTTTGACAAATAACCTAGTAACACATAATGTTGATCCTAAGAAAAGTGTAGTAAGAAAAAAATAAGAGAAATGAAAGTATATAATTGAAAAACACATACCTTTACTTACCTTAGTGTTGTAAGTAAATAAGTATACTGAAAGAGAGGTGAAGGTGTCCAATGTGAATAACATTAGGCAAACTTGTAGAAGTTAGTGCAAAAAATAGCAAAAAATCATATTTTAAAATTGAAAATAGGCATATAGGAGTAAAAAATGAGTTAGTAAGGATAAAAATATGATGGATTTAGGAAAAATTGTCAAATTAGGATTGTTAAGGCAAGGATATAATATTGAAAGCAAATTAATGACAAAAGGATGAAAAATGAATGACAAATGATAGTAAAACACATTAAATCATGTTGGAAAGAATGTAAATGGAAAAAATGAATGTAAAAATTACTAAATCACATTGGGAATCATGTAAAACATGAATAATAAAAATGAATATCAATGCAAGAAAACTTGAACAAAGATATGTAAAAAAGGGAAAAGTAAGCTCATGTAAGATAGACAAAAATAAAAACATGAAAGAAAAAAAATGAAATGTAATTGACAATATGAGATAAACATGAAGAAGGAATACATAAAGATAAAAATGTAAGTCATATGTAATATAAGTGAAGTTAATAAAAAATCAAATAATAATATGATGGAGAAATGAAAATCAAAAGTTCTAAAGGATGAAGACTCAAACTTAGTGTTTGTTCTAAGATGTAATGCAAGAAAACACAACCACCTAATGACATGAATAGTATGACAATGAGATGGTGTGGTAAATAAATGGTGTAAGGGTGTAATCCATAGGTGCTCAAAAATGTTGTTTTGCTCTAAGGATAGATAAAATTAAAATAAAGCAATGCTAACATGTTTTTAAGAGGTGAAGACAAAAGAATTTAAAGAAGAGGGAAAAAAATTTAGAATCACAATTTGCTTATCAAGGGGGAAAATAAAATGGGTAGAGGGGATAATGAAGGGGAAAACAAGGTAGAGGAACTCTTTATCGAAGTCAAGACACTCAAATTAGGTTTTTTAAAATAAGAGGACTTTTGACCTTAAGGACTCTGAAGAACTTTTCTTAGCTATACAAAGCTTAGGTAAACAAATGAAATATATAAATCATCTCATGAAGGCTATATGGATGAAAATTAAAATGGACCTACCTCCCCACAATGTGTTCCCTGTTCCTTAGGACCCCTTACAGAGCTATCGATCTACTATGAATATTGGGTACTTGTGTGATAAATTAGGTATCACTATAGAGTTTTTTTAAAAAAAAAAAAAATCTCCTACCCCAATCTACTGGCCTACCACACACAAAATGACCTTGACTCTATGTGAGTCCCATTTTAGAGTTTGAGATTCGATTGAATATAGATGTGATTTGAATCACATCTTATGGTGTGATTTGAATCACATCTTATGGTGTGATTTTTAACTTTTGATATTTGTATGTTGCCTTTTAGATATCATTGCCTTTTGTTTCAAATGATTTGGCTTTTAAATTTCTTGATGGATTTTTCTATTCCTCCTCCATATGGATTTGGAAAACCAAACTGGGTGCTAAAGATGAATTTTACTTGAATACTTGGGAAAATGTTTCTAAGAGAGAAAACTTCAAAGAGCATGGGGTCTAAGAGTCTCATAAATCTAGGTGAAATAAAAGTGCTATCATAACTTCAACCTTATTTTATCTAATGTGGAGTGAAAGGAAAGGGGAAATTAAAAATAATGACACGTGGAATAATTTGAATTACTTCAAATTGAAAAAAATATGTGACAAAGGGTAAAAAAGAGATACCATGATAGTAAAGTGTGATTCCTTATCATGAGAATGAGGGAAATGGAGGAAAACATGATAACACATATTATTGTGAAAATTCCATCTATCAAAAGAATTAAAAGCTAAACTTGAGAATGAGAATTGGTGATATTTTATTATAAAAGGAATGACAAATTGGTAATTTTGTGAGGAGGGTCAAGTCTGCCAAAAATCAAAATGTGAAATAATAAAATGAGAAAAGAAGTAAAGGTGGTATTTTATGAGGAGGGTCAGATCCTATACATGGTATTACACTGTGAATTCACAAAAGAGAAACCCATAAGGGTGAATGCTAAATAAAGGGAAAAAATAATCATAAAGCTACTAAGGCAAAGACTAATCATAAAAATTATAAAAATAAAAGAGATATATAAAGACCAAAATGAAAGCAAATGCCAAATGTAATGTTGAAATAAAACCAAAGAACGTAAAGGATGATAATGATGATAAAGTGGAACTAAAAAAAATAAATTACATAAAAATAAAGAAACATGATAAAAAAATAAATAAGTAAGATCTATGCTAATATCTATATCAAATTTTATCATGTGAAGTATAAGTCTATAAGTCTTGGAAGGTTTATAGAAGTTGGATGTGTTTATTATTATGCATTGTAGAATAAGAGTGGGCATCGTAAGATGCCCCAATGGGTGATTGGATGTAGGGATGGGCATCACAAGATACCCAAAAATCTTAAGGGACATGTGGATGGGAATTTCAAGATGCCTCAACATGTGAGGTGGAGTGAGGTAGCATTGAACCATTAAAATGATTTGCATTGGTTTGGTAGGTGCATTCAAAGATAGGCAAATGTGTTAGTTTTTTAGATTTTAGGGATGTTGAATGTGACATAGGATGTGTAGGAGAGGTATGAAAGGTAAAATAAGTAAATGAGGACCATGTATGATATGCTTTGGAGTAGGCATTTTAATTAGGTACTCCTTTGGTTTATGTGGCCTAAGAGGTTGAGTTTCAATGGATGCCACAATATGTTTAAAGTTATTCATGTTAGCTATCCTTTCCTTATTGGTGTAAGAAGATGGATCAACTATGGTTTGAACAAAATTAGTAGATGACATATGGGTATGGGATAATTCTTGAGATTGAAGTTAAGAAGCTTGAAGATAATCTTGATAACATTATTTTTTTAGAGTATCAAGATTGAAATGCATACAAAGCAAGGAAGAAAAAATAAAGTGATGAAGATCATAACAAGAATCATAATAATGACCTATAGTAGCATGCCACCAATAAAATTTATCAGGATTGTACCATTTTAGAGGAGGTTTGGAAGGATCAAAGCTCATGGGTTTAGAGGGTGGTAATTTCTTCTTAAGTTGTTCTAGACTCAAGGGTATTTGGATGGGTTGGGTTAAAATTGGTTGAATTAGATGCTCCATTTTGAGGTTGGGGAAACTTGGATGAATTAATTTTATGTGAAGATGATTGGAAAAGTATTTTGGTATTTGTTTAAAGTGTTTCAAACTGAGTCATAATAAAATATTGCCTTTTTTCTTAGTCTAACACTTCTTGTAAAGTGTTAGGTGAAAATATTAAAACTTTGTATTGAAGGGGAGGTTTAAGATCAGTGAAAAATAGTTTTAAAAGAGTGTCATAATTCATGTTATGATCCACTTTATGAGTGAGATACTTCCATAATTTGATGAAAGTATGAGTAGATTTATTAGGAAGTTTTTTAGCATTAATTAAATGTCTAAGGTAATTTTTAGGAAGGTCATTATGTTGGAATTCCTTCACTAGAGCATTGAATAAATCCTCTAGTTGTGAGATGGAATGTCTAGGAAGTTGGTTGTACCATTCAAGTGCATCACCCAAAAATGTTTTGGTTAAGATTTTGGTGGTAGAAAAGGTGTTAGTTTTGACCCATTCCTTATAGAGATTACCAAAAGACATAAGAAAGATAGCATGGTCCTTAGTCTCATTATATGTGATAGTTAGATAAATGTTTCCAATAACTATGAATGCAATGAATGGAAATAAAGGTTAATTTTGAAGATAATGAATCATTTGTTATTTATTTGAGGTTGAGGGATGATATTCCCATTTGAATATCTAAGAGGAGGAGGGATAAAATTTTGATTTGGTTGAGACATGATAACTTGAGGTGGTTGACTAATCATGTTGCATAAATGTTGTTGCATGTTCATCACTTGAGATTGATTAGTTATTTTCATGATGCTTATTTTTTGTATGAATTGTTCAAGAAGTTGAGTTGTATTAATAGGTGGGTTAGTGTTTGTAGGAGGGGTATTTGGTGTTGATAGGAAGAGGATTATTAGTGTTGGTGGGAGGATTATTTGTAGGTGGAGGATTCTCAACATTAGTGTTAGTTATCTTAAGTGTGGTAGAAGAAAAAGGAAGCTTGGTAAAGCTGTAATTCTAAGTAGGAGTGTAAATACTATTATCATCAAGGTTTATGAATAATTGGGAACCATCTAGATTATCAATTTGAGTGGTTTCAACCATGTTACTTTGGGAAGTGATAATGCTAGGTGATCTTGTTATGGGTGTAACAAGACAATTGTGAACATTGGTTGTAATGGTATGAGTGTGGATAGGGGAGGGATTAGTTGGTGTAAGATAAAAATAATTGGTATTAGTAATAGGATTAGGATGAATGACCTCAACTAAATTACATTATATAGTGATTGGTTTTGACTTAGGAGAAGAGGAAGGAAGAAATTAGATAGTTTCATCTAAAGTAATAAAATAAGTGAGGTTATTATCCAATCCTTAATTATGCAATGTTATTGAATAAAAGAAGTCTAAAAAAATGTCATCATGATGAGATAAGACTAGATAACCAAATAAGAAAGAGGTGTAAAAAAGAATAAATAGATAGGAAGTGATATAAATAGTACAAGGCCAACTAGGTCAACCTATCACAAAAAATAAGGCCTACAAATAATATAGGGTGAAGTGGGTTGACCCAATATAATGAACAAAGGTTAGAAAAAGAGTGAATGGGGTTTGAAAATAGCACAGATTCAACTAGGTCGATCTAGTATAATGAATAGAGGTTGGAAAAATGTATAGGTTTGACTAGGTTGACCCATTTCAGTAGATAGGGAAGATTAAAAAGCCTATAATAGATTGCGAATTGAAACAAGATAATTTTTGCAACTAGTTTGAAAATAAATAATAAAATGGAAACAAATAGTCAATTGGATTGATTAGGTCAATCCAATTAAGGTAAAAAATATAAAACCTTGTACCAACATTGGCTAATGTAGATTTTGTAATACAAAATACAATTGAGAAAGGAGTAAGCAATTGAATTACAAAGTAAATAACTAACTAATTAGTCAACTTGAATGTTTATTAGATTATTAATATATGGTGGGAAGTTGTTTGTAAGCAAGGAACTAAAAAATAAATCTAAGGATGGTTTCAAGTAGTTTGGGCTGAAAGGGGTTGTATTGGCAATGATACAAGCTTGGTATTGGGGCCTACCCCCTCACTTCACACACCAAAGTGATAAGGGTGTCACGTGTTTATCCAAAATATACCATTAACCACACTAAATACTTGACTAGAGTATCAAGTCAGCTTCCCCTTTGGTGATGAAATCCAAGTGGGTTGGCCTTGGGTAGCCAAATATTAAAATGCTTATCTAGATTTTGTGATTTGGCCATGTGTGCATAAAATAGAAAATAGTGAAACTAAATGATTAATTTAAAACTACCTAATTAATTTATGTGATCTATTCTAAACATGCAAGCAACAAGAAAAAAAGGTATGAACTAATTACTAGCATATAAGGTTAATTCCAACTTTGAAATAAGGTACAATGTTGATATGGTTAATAGTGTATGAATAAAATATAGAAAAAGGTCAAACCTATACTATAGAAGTGAGGTCTAAAAATAAATAGGGTCAGTAGAGTTGACCCACAACACATAAAACATAGAACTGGGTTAGTAGGGCCGATTTAGATGATTGTGCAAGGGAAATTTTGAAGACTACAACCTATGAAAGGAAATAATGTAAAGAAAGAGATAGAGAGATAGAAAGGAACCGTAGTGGATTAGATATGCAGAGAATGAATATTTTTTTTAGGAACCTTGATATATGCTTGAAAATTTTGCTAACTAGGTTGACTGGGTTGATCAAGATTTACAAAAACTTGATGCTAAGTGCTTGAAATATATAGGGTTGATTGGGTCAACATAGTATGTTAAACATGATGTGTAAAAAAGTACAAGGTTAATTAAGTTGACCTATTAGTTTGGATTGGATGTCTAAAAAGCTAAAGACCTATACTAGGTTGATTGGGTTGATCTAGTAGCATGTACCTAAAAACCTATGCACAAAAGTTAGATAATGGGTTGACAAAGTCAATCTAGTATGGAAAATATATGATAAAAATGATGATGAAATAATGAAAGAAATGAAATAAGGTAAACAAATCTTGCAAGGGTTAGTTCATGTTAGGTTCACCAATATGTAATATGAAGGTGAAGCCAAAGTGAAGCTAATGCTAATAAGAAAAGAAACACAAATGGAAATGTGAAAATAATCCAACTAGTGTGGGATAGGATTTATGTTGGGTTCACTAGAATGTATGCAATCATAAATGCATCATGTCTATAGATCAATCCTAGCTAAGAGAAGATAGATCATACCTACACTTTTGATTTTGAATACATATGTTAAGTGGGAGCATTACCAATATGGGGATTTGCTAGACCTTATTAGGGGATCACTTATCATAATACACCATGATAGGAAGGGTTTCAAAGCCTACAATCTAACATAATCACATAACAACCCTAAAAGAGTCATAGGTTTAATGTTTGCTCTATTTTAATAAGCAAGAAAGTAAATATAATTTAGTTCACATCAAATCTTGTGGCACAAAGTGGAGGTTGGAAATAAAAAAACAAACTAAGAATGCATAAATGACATATATTCATGTCAATGTATATGGAATTCTAATGCATGTAATAAATAAGCACAACTACATTATCTATCTATTCTTAAAAAGGATAATTAAAGTTAGGAATACTTACCTTGATGACGAACCCATAGAGCCTCAATCTCTCCCTTGGTCAAGGTGATTTTTAAGATAATATTGTGGTATGTAAGGATAAATTATAAAATTAAGCTCTAGGATACACAACCTATCTATGCATCCAAAATACTTATCCACAACACAAGATCCATATCTCCAAAGAAAGTATAAAACCCTAAGATTTATTCCTTAAGTAAAATAGTCAATAAGTAGATGTTAATTCACACTTATTCTTATTCTCTTCTCTTCTTAAAAATGGTTGGAAATGAACTTGTATATATACATGGATCTTTCCCTAAATCCTTCTAAATATGTCGACTGTATAGGGTCGATCCAGTTGACCCTGTATTTTTTTGAGAGATAAATCACTAGGTATCGAGTTAGATCAATGAAAGGGCTAACAAATATCCTAATGAAAAATGTCCCTAAATAGTATAGGGTTAACCTAGTTGACCCTGTACAATAATCAAAAGTTGAAAACTATATAGGGTCGACTTAGTCAACCTAGTAAAGTCAACTAGTTGAAAGGGGTCAAGGCAAGAGCAAGGAGGATAAATCATAACAAATGACTATAATGGTTAAGGCTAAGAAGAATAAGCTTAGGGTAAATGGTTTTAGGATATGAGTGTGTAGATGAAAAGTGGAAAAAGGGACAACAATATTAAAAATCACCAATGATCTTCCCACCCCTTTCTAGGTGCACCCCTTAAGGCATACACTCATAGAGATTGAGACTCGATAGGTTCTTGCAAGATACAAAGTGTCATTAATCAATAAAATTTTGAAAATATTATGTGTATACAGATTGACCTTATCAACCTAGTTCTATATTATATGTGTTTTTTGGATAGCTAGGTTGACTCTGTTGATCTTATTAATTTTGACCTTTGCTTCTATAGTACAAAGGTGACACTATCGACCCTATTCTATAATATATGCATAAACTATCAGTTGAATCAACATTATATCATGTTTTGAATTTGGAATTAACCCTTATATGCTAGTAATTAACTCACACTTTCATTTCTTGTTGCTTTCATGCTTATAATAGATCACATATTCTAATTAGCTGGTTTTAAATATACCATTTAGTTTCACTATTTTCTATTTTATGCACACACGATTAAATCACAAAATCTTAAACAAGAATTTTAATAATTTTCTACCAAAGACCAACCTACTTGGATTTCATCACTAAGGGGGAAGCCAAATTGGTTTTCTATCCAAGTATAAACATGTGGTTAATGGTATATTATGGCTAATCACCTGACACCCTTATCACTGTAGTGTTTGAAGTAAGGGGGTAGGCCCCATTACCAAACCTATACCATTACCAATATAGATCCCTTTCAGCCCAAACTTCTTGAAACTATCCTTAGATTAATTTTTAGTTTCTTGCTTACAACCAACTTCCTATCACATCTAAAATCATATTCTAAATATTCTAACAAAATTTGGGTTGACCATCTAGTTAGATTTTACTCTTAAAGTTGATTGCTTACTCTTTGTTCAATTGTGTGTTGTATTGTAAAAAAATTCATTAGAAAATGTTAGTGTAAGGTTTTGTGTTATGTGCCTCAATTGGATCACCCTTACTGATCCAATGGATTATTTGTTTCCCTTCAGTTCTTGATTTTCAAAATACTTGCAAAATTATTCTTGTTTTAGTCACAATCATTTTAGTCAACATAGTCTATTATAGTTTACCTAATTTTCCCTATATACTGTAATTGGTCAACCTAATAGACCCTGTACACTTTTCTTGTGAACTAGGATTTTGACTAATAAGAGGATATTAGTATCATGTTAGTGAATGAAACTAAATCAAAAACACACTAAACTAACATCTTCACACCTAGTTACCAGTGTGAGCTTAGTAATAAAAATAAATGACAAACACAACTAAAAAGTAAGAAAAAAAAAGAATTCCTTCACGTTCCTTGGATGTTCCAAATGCCTTTGTAGTAGTGGCTTTCTTGGTTTTGTGCTCATAGATTCCTTGGCAATGGAAGATTGGCTACCTCCATCTCTCCTTGGCACCTTTGTCTTTGGCTTGGAATCAATTTGTCATGGTAACACTAGTTTTCATGAAGCTTTTGGAATCAATCTTGCATTATAAATTTGCACAAATTAAGCTTAAAAATGATGTTCATGGCCTCTCTATTTATAGATTTTCAAGAATGACTAGAATCAACCATGCCCGTCCATCTCAAGATTGAGATGTGTGGTCATAGATTAATTGAATTATGTAATTAAAATCCATGATTATCCTCATCATGAATTTGGAATTAGGGACATTAATGAGGCATGGGAGGTAATAAAGAGGCATGGGAGACCCATAATCCTGATATTTGTGGTATTTATGGCCTAAGAATGTCTTCCCAAGAAATGAGGTCACCTGATGATGAGAATATTCATTATTCATTTCTAAAAACAAATTTTCAATAATTCTCCATGGAATTATTAATTAGGCCTTGATTTGGATTAATTATATCTTAAGCATGATTAAGCACTTTGTGCACAAATTACTCAAATTGATCAGAATGCCTTGTTATTGGTCCAAAATTTAATTGGATTGGAAATAAAAGTCAATGTTAGATGCATTGGATCCATTATCTCATTTAGGATGTTTCCAACACAAAATAACAAAGACATGCATCTCGTACAATAAATTTGATATAAAAGAGCAATCTAGAACATTTTGTCTCGAAATGATTTGATTAAAGTTAGCTAGACCATAAATTTCATTGACCCATTTAATAATACTCTAGCCAAAATTGTCACTTGAATATATCAATTTCAACTCATTTAATGTGCTTTAGTGTTTCTAGGCCAAATTGTGCATTTTGGTGGAAATTGGTCAAAAGCTTGATTAGAGGTCATCAATGGCCAGATTTAGGTGTCTACATTATTAACCTCTATTTGTTGTGCTAAGACAACCTAGTCAACCTTGTACTATTTATAGGCCTTACTTTATATTCTAGGTTAACCTAGTTGACTATGTACCATTTCTATCTCTTCCTATTTTCCTTGTTTTCTCATCTCTCTTGCTTGTTTTAGTCATTTTTCCTTCATCATGAATTTGTTATTTAAAGACAACACTGAGTTAAATTCAGCAAATATGATGATTTTTGACAACCCTCATAAATTCTCCAATGATAGAGTAGGTATCCTGTCTTGGATGAAAGTAATGTTCATATATCCACTTACACAACACTCTATGGGACACCTCATTCTTTTTTGTAGTGTAATCATCTCTTCTCCCTAGAAGATCAACTTGAATTACGTTATACCCCCAAAATGCTCTTATTTATCTTCAAATTTACTCAATATTAAGGAAAGGATACCTCTAATATTTAACATCTAATGATTAGTGGTCAATCCAAATATCCTCATTCACCTGCTCCCACATTCTCAAATGGATTTGGAGGCACCACTTTCTTTGATTCTTAGAATCTTCCCTTGATTATGACCCCTTCTCATACCATGACCTCTTCTTCTCTAGCTTCTTCTACCTCCATGCCTAGTATATACACTATCATGGTAGGTTCTAATCTAGTGGGCCTCTCTCAAGACCCACTCTCCTTAAATCTTCCACTAGTGCATCATTTGCTACCCAAGGTAATCATTCTTCTAGTGCTTCTTCTTCTCATCCCTTCACTAGTCCATCTTTTGATTCATAAGCAAATTTTTCCACTAGTGTTTCACATTCTCATAGTTCCTCTCAAGCTCTTACCAACACCAATAGTGGTACCCAAGCCATAATACTAAATCTAATGATTTAAATAGTGTTAATAATGCCAATCAAACACACAAATATAGTTATAAACACTTAATCAATTGAATATATTTTAAGATCATAATACAAATCAAATGATGATAATGCAAAATCATCTTTTCCATATTAAAACTAATCCTCAACCAATTACTTGGGGCACACATAATCAAAATGTTCCCTCTCCTCCTCTTCAATATTACCAAGACAATCTCATCCCTCAACCTCCTTTGATCAACAAAAATATCAAACATCTTCAAAATGAGCCTCTTACCACTCAAATTACTAATATTGATATAAGATGAAGCACCCCCATAATTTTTTATAATGGATCATATCCTACCCTCCATCTTAAAATTTTTAGAAATATTTATAAGGATTGGGTCAAATTGAACACCTTTGATTCTACCAAGATATTAGCTAAAACCCTCGTAGGTGATGTTTTAGATTGGTACAATCAACTTAGAACTCATTCCATTGCTAGTTTGGAGGATTTAGTTAATGCTTTAGTTCAAGAATTCCAAACTAGTGATCTTCTTGAAAACACTTTGGCCCATTTTATAAATTGTAAACAACTTGAAAATGAAACTACCCAAGCTTTTGTTAATAGGTGGAAACCTTTATCAAATAAATGTGAACATAACATGGTTGATGATAACATTTTCCATCTCTTCACTAATGCTATTTTCCCCAAGTTATAATATTGGGTCCATACTCTCTCTCCACATACTTAGGAGGAGGATATTGACCAAGCCAAACATCAAGATTTATATATACTTCAATTTGATCCACCCCAACCTTCTACGAGTCCTCATATTTTACTTCAAGAAAAGAATCAAAATGCTACCAATGATGGTTTCAAGGACTCTTATGACACTATTCACACTATTTAAGATATTGTTATTAGCCAATCTTTAGAACTAGCTCCCCCTTATTAACAATATACCAATCCTCATTTATCTTTACCAACTACCATCAATGTTCACAAAACTTTATCCTCAATTTAATTACTTAAGTGTCTACCTAGGCCTCTTCCATGAGAACTTAATCCTACTCATCCTATGAAATCTTAGTATGATCCTAACAAGTTTTGTTGGTTTTATGCTAGTTGAAGTCATTCTAATGAGACTTGTAGGCAAATCCATAATTTGGCTATGGATTTTCTTCTTGGTCCTAATTTTGATCATGATTCTATCATTTGAAAATGTTAGCAAGCCTATGAAATTGATTTTAAGGCTCAAAAATCACATACTAAATGTCAAGACTTAAATCAAGCTAATATTCATTTGGCTATCTATAAAGACCCTCTTCCTAATCACCAACCTAATAAAGATACCCAAGACAATCCCACCCCTTCCACAAATAATGTCAAAAGTCTTGTTGACCCCACTTCTAAAGAGAATGTGATTAACATGACTAATATGTGAAGGGTGGTTACTTTTATTGAGTCTCAACCTATCTATACTCCTCCATTATCTCAAACATTCTGTGTTATCTAGGATTCTTCTCCAACTCATTTAAATTAGTTGGAAAAAGATGACCTTATAACTTTTTATGATCTAATTCCCCATTCTCCCTTAGACAACACTTTCCATTCTATTTCTACCATCCCTCCATTTTCTAATAATGATAATCAAACTTCTACCAACACTTCTACCAATTATCAAAACCAACCTGAACCAATCACTTCTTCTCAACATAATTTACAACCTTATTCTAACTTTCTCCTTATCAACACAAATTATAATTCTCTTCATTTCTTCCTTCTGAGGACCTCATTAATAATTATTCACCTATTTCTACCAACATTATTATGGGTTATGATGAGTGGGATCCCATCATGGAACTCACTAATCTCCCATCTCAAATTCCAATCCTTACGCTTATGAAGACCTCTTTGCATCATAGAAACCATCTTATGCAGCTATTGTTCAAAATAAATATCCCTCATCCTCCCCTATTAGGATGTGAAACAACCTTATCTAGATCTAAGGATAACATATTACAACAATGTGAAGAGATGTCCATCCATGTTGATGAAATAATGGACACATATATTTAATTAAAATTATATATCACTTATATGATCCCCAATGATATTATGATTTATTCAAATGATCCTCCTTTATTCATTAGTGTCCAAATAGGTGATATACAAGTCAAGCATGTATTGATTGATGAGGGTTTTGACACTTGTGTTGCCTCTCTTGATTTTATCAAAGCCCTTAAATATTTTGAATGTAATCTTAAGTACACACACAAAACATGCCAATGATATGATCATAGGAAAATATATCTATTAGGTTGTGTTTAGTTTCCCATTACTTTCCCCCTATCATCATTCATGTGAAGGTAATGATCTTTAAATTTTCTCTCTTATAACATTCTACTTGATAGGCCATGGACTCATCATATGAGAGCACTTGCTTATTCTACCTACCAATGGATTAAAATCCCTCACAATGGATCCATCTATAGGATTCAAGGTGATACTAACCCTTGAAATTTTGAACAAATCCAAGACCATGGTGTCTTCAAGATTCCTACTCTTGAATCTTTACCCACTTTCCATTTTATGAGTCTTAATGCTTCAATTTTACCATCAATTCCACTAGAGATTACAATAGTCATCTTAAACTCATTGGGAATATTCCTCTTAACTTCTTAGATTATGATTATGATGAGCTTAATGAGATTAAACTAAAGATTCAAACTTTTTTATCTCTCACCTCATCTTATCCTGCACCTTCCAGCTTCTTTGTAGCCTTGTTATCATAAACCTCCTTATGATGATATTCCCATTGTCTTGATTAAGACTTGGAATTTTATTTACCACACTTCATCAGATGACAAGGTCATCCCTAATTGTTTCATTAACCTTCACACACTTGATTATGATAATGGTTATTCTTTAGATGATCCATTCCTAGGCAATCTTGTTCAAACCTATAATGCTGAGATTATTCATTATCATTCTTCTTTGTTTGAGTCTTTTCATATATCTTATTATATTCCCTCATTTATAGTTCCTAATTTTAATAATTTTTCTCTTTATCACAAGGTATAGATTGCACTGACACCTCTAGTTTTTGAAGAACCTCATAGGAGTATGCTCATGGATCATGTTATGACTGGGCCTTACCACTTTACTAGGTACACTGACCCGTATAGCTTACTTATCCCTGAGATGTATGTGACTCTTCTTCAACCTTTTGTAGATCTCACCCATCCCTTAGTGTAACCCACATTAGATCCCATTCTTGATCCTACTATAGTTGAGCCCATTCTTGCTCTTGCTCCCACTATTACTGAGTTTATCCCTACTTTTGATCCCATCACTCCTTCCATTGAGCCTATGCCCATTCCTTCCCCACCATCACCTTCTCTTGGTG